>CBVK0100692814.1:0-11064 GCA_900067695.1 Picea abies
GAAAAACTACATGATCTACTAGGCCCTAAAAACTATAGGAATCTGATAAAGTATCAGGCTCATAAGATCAATATGCTCTCATACCACTATTAGATTCATAATGAAGAAAAGAGCAGAAATATAATGGAAATAATACAAGCAATCAAGAAACTATGAAGAACGGAGATAACTAAACAATGGCAGAAAAGGCATACTCTATGAAATAAGTAATCATATACATAGATGTACATATATAATACAAAAGACCATAAATGTCATGTAACTGTATAACAGTTAAATTAACTTAACTAATCAACTAACTAACTTATGATTAGTGTTTTAACAATACAACCAGCTTATACTTATGTTACTGTAGGGAATCGGGATTTGGAATTCAACGTATGCATCGAGTTGGAATTGGAAATTGGGAACACATAAATCTGGTCCAGACTCCACTATCTCTGCACTAGCAAAATGTGTTACACTTACTCGGCTTGATGTTATCTACTTAGTCATAAAGCTTATTAGACTAATAAATAGTTAAGCGTCCGAACAAGAAACTTGTGAAGACATTCAGAAAAACGTAACATGCAATAAAAAATGTTCGTACCATGTAATGACCTTAGAGGGATTAAGCTCTGGTTGGCGTCGATTGCCCTGCAAAAAAGAAAAGTTAACTTATCAGACAGGTGCAGATCCCAAATATAACACTACAACAACTAATGAAAAGAACAAATATTGGGAGAATTTTTTAAATCTTTAAGACATCTCATAAATTTCCTGCAGAGATCAATACAACAATCTGAATCACTGTCAAGCAAACTCACTTACAAGCTTCTTTAGTTCTTCTGTAAACGAATTTAATTCAAGTTGAAATTGCTTCGGCTCTGGCCTATCCTCAAATCTCTTCTCAAGCAAAGCTTTCTGCCTATGATTAAAAACATATCGCTTTAGTGGTTTGTCTTCCCCAGTGCTGGTATCTACTCTCTCAGATGCTTGTGACATCACTCCCCCTGCTTCATCTGCAAGATTTTGATTCTCCTCAGATTCACTTGAGTAGCCCTCATCAGAGTAGTCCTCGCTCTCGCTCTCATCTGTTGCTCGGGGATTCTGCTCATCAGACTCGTCCTCGCCCTCATCTGTTGCTAGGCGATTCCTACTATTTGCGACTTCAAGCGAACCCGCTGAAACAATTTCTTCACCTGACAACGTTTCTGTCCTGACTATGTTTCATTAAAGCCAAAGTCTCTGCAGCATATTTCATTTCTTCGTAACTTTCAGAATTAGTATTTATGCCAAAGTCTCTGCAGCATGTTTCATTTCTTCGTTTCTATTGTTGTCATGTAGATCTGCCATTATATTCGTAGGATTTATGTGTTCAATGTTGATCTCTGGGATGATGACCTATAACCTCCTGTGCTTTGAGCCTCCTTTAAAAACAAAGACTTAAGGTTATATATATACAATGCAATTAAAGTTTCTCAAAATTTAAAAGGGTAAACTATTATTATGATGGGGCATTTTTTTTCTCCATTTTGAAAACTATCAAGCCGCTGGCAAAGCAAACTTTGTTAGTCCAGAAGAAAAATTGGAGAAGAAAGCAGATTCTACAAAATAACTGTTTATGTTTATGTATAGAGAGAAAGAGACTTATATTTCCATCTTTCTGAAAAGATGAGATGGGAAAATAAATATATATAAAGAGTAAATATATTACAAATGAGATACAGCCTGAGTGGGTTTAATGGTTAAGAACATGTGTTTCCTCTTAAGAGGTCACAGGTTCAAATCCAAAGGGGGTAGGGTAGGGTATGTATATCTTACTTTACCAGTCAAATCACTGGAAAAATAATAATAATATTAAGTAAATAACGGTTTCTCGTCAATATATATATATAAACCCAATAATGTAAGATAATCCTTTCTTCTGTAATTACAATTGGTATTGGTATTAAAATCTTGATGAATAAAGTTTACAAGGAGAAACCAACCAATTAACTAAAAATATGAAAAAACATCTATTAAATTTTCGGACAGCAAAAATGTTTACGTTTTTTTATTTTTCTTGTTAACTAGATATATTTAACTTCCTTGAAATTTGGGAGATCAAATAGCTTGATGATTGATAAAATTCAGTTTATTAACTTTTAAACCTGATTGAGCTTTATGATTAATAAAATTCAGTTCATTATTGATTGTGGTTATTAACTGTTACACCTGAGTTTAAATGCGTTATCATATGAAAAATGATTCTGTGTTGCCTCCGTTGTTTTAAATACATTTACGAATTTTCACAAGGTGCCGGGCATAGCGAGTAGAAAAAAGAGAAAATCGCTTTGTTGGATTCCCAATTTTAATAAACAGATGCAAAGACATGTAAAAGAAATACAAGTTCTCATTCATAAACCAGAACATGTGTTACAATGTGTAGTAAGTATCCTTTTGAGATATCAAATAGTTGAAATCCTTTTGCTCAAGACGACTAGTTGAAATCATACTTAGCCCTCGAAACGCCAATTAATAGAATTATAAGATTATGAAATTGTAAATATTCATTAATATCACACAATTTGAATGAATGTAGTAGGAAAATTGAGGTATTTCACCCATTTTTATAATAAAAAAATAATTTCATTAAATGTAAATGTAAATTTAAAATTACAATATTATAATTTTGATTAGATTTATTTAATAAAATTTACTTAAAAAAAAAATGTTTAACTTACAAATTCAACTAGAAATACAAATCCTTATAAAGTAAAATAATTATAATTCCAATATGTTATGATATATTATTGTCAGGATGTAATCATTTCACCGCACCGTGAATCGGTGGTCGTCTTGACTCTTCAAGACTCAAGGATTAACCACCAATTACTATTTTGTCCCATATTGTTTAAGCGGTGGCCGCCTTAACCTTTGAAGACAGCGATACACCATCACCTCCATTGATTAAATCTTTTACAAGATTAAATGGGCAATTTTTGAATTTATGTTTCTGTATAAATACCAGAAACGAATTGTAATTTAGATATATCTTGAACACATTTTTGAATTGAAGTCGTTATCATGTATTCATAGTCATTCTCTCTGTGTTTATAATTTTGTTATTGAGTTAGTAAATTTTGTTCATAATTTTTTTTCTTTCTGGATATCTGCCGATTTTTTTTTTTTGCAATAGAGCCATTACCTTCCAACTCCCCGATACCTGAGACTCGAAGTACTGGGCCCCACTGGCTTCTCGCAATTTCGTGATTCGACAATTATGGGTGTGTTTTGTTTTTGCATCGAGTGTTTGTAAACGTCGAACCCCGAAACCAAATTGGTGGGCCTAAAACTTTTTCGCATTTCGTGATTCGGCAATTTACATTGTGTTTTGTTGTTGGTGTTTGGCATTTGTAATCGCCAAATCCTGAATCACGATTGACCTCCGGTTTTTTCACATTTGGTATCAGAAACTATAGTCTATTCTGCTATTGCTTAGTTCATTGCAGAGTATTCCTATTGGTGCCAAATTTTATTCTCTTATTTTTCTGCGTGAAGGTTTATTTAAATTTCTTTCAAAATTTCATATAAATGGCTGCGTCTTGTAGTAATTCTTCTCAGGTTCAGGTTCCTGTTCTGAGCGAGAAGTCATATGACTCTTGGTATATTCGAAGGAGAACGATTTTGCGTTCTCAGGATTTGTGGAATTATGTTATTGATGGTTATGCTGAGCTAGCTGATGTTGTAGAAGAATTGGCTTTGTCTAATGTTGATCGTGTTTTGCTGAAGGGAAACAGGGAGAAGGATAATAAATCTCTTGGATTAATCTAGCAAGGATTAAATCAATCCATTTTTATGAAGATTGCTAGTGCTTCATCTTCGAAGATGGCTTGGGACATTCTTGAAAACTGCTATCAAGGAGTGTCCAAGGTGAAGATATTCAAGTTGCAGAATTTGAGAAGGGATTTTAAAAATATGAAGATGAAGGATAATGAAAGTGTTGATACTTTCATGACTCAAGTAATGAGTGTTGTGAACCAGCTCAGGCAGTATGTAGATGATGTTGAGAATAAAAGAGTCATTGAGAAAGTGATGAGAAGTTTACCCAAGAAGCTTGAGCCTGTTGTTGTTCCCATAGAAGAATTTAAAGATTTAAGTCTAATGCAAATTGATGAATTAACTGGTTCTCTTGTTGCTCATGATTTCTCAAAATTTAAAAGGGTAAACTATTATTATGATGGGGCATTTTTTTTCTCCATTTTGAAAACTATCAAGCCTCTGGCAAAGAACAAAATTGGAGAAGAAAGCAGATTCTTTTGTTCTACAAAATAACTGTTTATGTATAGAGAGAAAGAGAGTTATATTTCCATCTTTGTAAGTTATATGTGAAAAGATACGATGGGAGAATAAATATAGATAACGAGTCAATATATTACAAATGAGATTTGAAAAATAAGTAAATAACAGTTTCTCCTTTCTATCAAAATGAGATTTGAATAATAAGTGAATAACAGTTTCTCCTCTTTATCATCAAAACTAGATTCGAGGTATTCAATGGACATGGAAGAAAGTCAATGGATTTCTAAATCTGCAATATATATAAACCCAATCCCAATAATGTAAGATACTCCTTTCTTCTGTAATTACAATTGGTATTAAAATCTTGATGAATACAGTAGAAACCAACTAATTAACTAAGAATATGAAAAAACATCTATTAAATTTTCGGACAGCAAAAAAGTTTACGTTTTTATTTTTCTTATGAACTAGATATATATAACTTCCTTGAAATTTGGGAGATCAAATAGCTTGATGATTGATAAAATTCAGTTTATTAACTTTTACGCCTGAGATTAAATGCATTATCATATGAAGAGTAAGTACCTTCAAAATTGAAGAGTAAAGAAAGCCTCTCGAAAACGGAGTGACTGGATAGTCAATTTGGGAATTGATCGGTTGATTTGAGACTGAACAAACCATTCAAAGTATTCTTAGACTAAATAATCGTCTTGAGCATTGCTTCCAGATATCAAATAGTCGAAATCCTTTTGCTCAAGACGATGGCACTTTTCATGCAAGGTAGTTCATCCTACAGACATCTCCAGGTATGGGGGGCATATATAGCATATCTACTCTGGTGTAAGCAGCGGAAGGTGAGAAGACACCCATTACAAACAACTGACACCATTACTGTAACTCCACGAAGATGTTGATTCTAGATTAACAGTTACAATCATACTTAGCCCTCGAAACGCCAAACGAAATTGCTTTTGGGAAATAATTGTTGTTTCTAATTTAAATAGAATTATAAGATTGTGAAATTGTAAATATTTATTAATATCACACAATTTGAATAAATGTAGTAGGAAATTTGAGGTATTTCATCCATTTTTATAATAAAAAAATAATTTCATTAAATTTAAATTTAAAATTATATTATAATTTTGATAAGTTTTATTTAATAAAATTTACTTAAAAAATATATTTAACTTACAAATTCAACTAGAAATACAAATCCTAATAAAGTAAAATAATTATAATTCCAATATGTTATGATATATTATGAGCAATCCTGTACCTAATGTGCAATGCTAACGTGCTCGTTATAATCAATTATTAAGAAAAAAAAACTATGGGAAGAGAAGCACCTTCTCCTTTGTCTCATTATTAAATCACTTTACCAAATTATTAAACAAATAAGAATTATATTATTAAATTATTTTATCAAATTTTAAAACAAATAAGAATGAAGATAATGAGGTGGGTAAATAATTTTGAAAAAAAAAGTGAGAAAAAAAATTAATTTTTTAATCATATTTTTTATTTATTTTTATGAAAAAATTCATTTATAAATATTTATTAAATGAATAATTAAATTCAACATCCAACAATAATCAGAGTGCATATTTTTAATAAATCTAATAAATCCATATAAACTGGAAATACATTATGATTACATATTGGAGATAGCCAAATTCAAATAAGATAAACCACTATCTCTTGGGCCTCTTTACACTGGAAATACACTATGATTACATATTGGAGATAGCGAAATTCAAATAGCTGACATCTATCGTAGGATAAACCACTATCTCTTAGACCTCTCTCACTAATTCTACCATCAATATTTGATAAAAATACCCCCTAAACCAATTACTAAGATGGGTTTATTAAAATTCTCATGGGCACCAATGATCAAGATGGGTTTATTAAAAGCATGCAATGTGGGAGACAATTTTGATATATTTCCAATTTATCTTTTTGTAGGTTTATTAAATGCATGAAAATTCAATTCCACATTAATGAGTAGGTACACTTAAAATTTGAGTAAGCTCATAAGAATATAGCTTAAAAGTAGAAATTGAATGAGTTAATTTCTTGAGATTTTCCAAAAAGAAATGACTAATAAAAAAATAGTCATAAGATGAGGAGCCATAACTAAATGAAAATAAAAAACCTCCAACACCAAATAGGTCAATCAGAATAGCACAAAAAAAGAAGCTAGAGGAGGTAAACTTAGTCAATTCTCCACACCAACCTTGCTATGTGACATTATTAATTCTCCACACCAACCTAACACAAACCGATACAAAATAATGAATGGAGTAATGCAATAGATATAGAAAATTCTAATTTATACTTAACCTAGAAATACAAACTCACCATTAAGATCCATCCAATCATGGAAGGTTAGTCTCAATAAAAAAAAAATAACTCATACAAAGTAATGAATGAAATAATGCAATGGATGGGGAAAATTAATTTATACTTAACCTAGAAATACTAAGCTAGAAACACATTTTTTCATATATTTCCAATTTATCTTATTATGAACTTATTAAAAATATAGGGTGTGGATAAGAATTTAATAGTTAAAATTTAAATAAATCGATAACAATATAATACAATTAAAAATAGTTTTTTATATATATTATTATTTTTCTTTAAAAAAATATTCCAAACATAGGATTCTAAATGTTCTAGTTGGGCTCTTTTTGGGATATTTTTCTCTTTAATTTTTACCAAAATTCATTGAGAAATTGTTGGATTTGCATATTTGAGTGGCTAAGTTTGCATAATCCTAATGCCCCAAGGGGTTTTCAGCTAGGTGAATCCATTTATGCATTCATAAATACAATTTAAAAAACAAAAAAATTGTGATTTAGTCCATATGTATGTCTTTGCAAAAAAAAAGTCAAAACTTAGAATGTTTAGACAACCCATTTAATAATAATAATAACCTCTAATAAAAATTAGAAAATATAAATATGCTAACAACACACCACAGTAAAGAATCAAGATGAAGATGATGTTGTGGAAACCGCTACTCAGGGGGGGATGGTTGGATTTTTTGTCCCCCAGGTTTCGAACCGTTGAGACTTTTCAACACAGAGTGGCTTAACAACACACTCTGTCACCGAATGTCCTACACCTAGGGGAAGTGGGTAAATAATTTTGAAAAAAACTAAAAAAAAACTATTTTTTAATAATATTTTCTAATATATTTTTATGAGGTCAAGTTATATGTGAGTATTCATTGGATGAATAATTAAATTCAACATTCAATTAATACTCAAAGTGCATACTTTTAATAAATAGACTCTAAATACACTATGATTACATATTGAAAATAACTAAACTCAAATAGCTGACATCTACCATAAGATAAACCACTATCTTTTAGGTCTTTTTCACTCATTCGATCACCAATGTTTGATCTCCCAGAAAAATATAGTGGACACCAATCACCAATATGTGTGCACTACATTAACTTTGAACAAAGATCCTAAATTGTCATTCCAATATGGAAATACAAACCACTATTGAGACTCATTTAGCCAAGCAAGGTTACTCTCAATAACAAAAAATAACTTAGCCACACATATAAAACAACAAAAAACTGTTTATAAAACATTGTAGGGCCCTAGTGTTAATTTGTTCTTCTCTTTATTGTCGAAATTATCTCTATTGTAGAAATTGGGCACGAGTTAGTTTCCTTAGGTTTTGCAAAAGGAAAATGACTAATAAAAAAATAGTCATAAGATGAAGAGCTATAACTAAATCAAGATAAAGGACCCAACACCAAGTAGGTCAATCAAGACAAAGGAAAAAACTAGAGGAGGTAAGCTTAGTCAATTTTACCTTACTATGTGATATTAATTCTCTACATCAACCTAACACAGTTAAAGAACCCATACAAAGTTTTGTATGGAATCAAGGGGGATGTCAAAAATTTTAATTTATACTTAACCTTAAAATACAAACCCACCATTAAGACTCATCCAATCATGGAAGGTTAGTCTCAATAATAAAAAATGACTTCTACATGCACATAAAACACTAAGCAAGAAAGCAGGCATATAGAACACTAAACAACAAACACATTTTTTCATGTATTTCCAATTTATCTTATTATAGACAATTTAATAATTAAAATTTAAATAAACTCATAAAAATATAATACCATTAATTTTTTTTGGTTAATTCATAACTTTGAATTATTATTTTTCTTTAAAAAAATATTTCAAACCTCACTATTCTAAACTTTCTAAGTTTTGGCTCATTTCTGATGTTATTTATTGTTTAATTTTCATCAAAATCTGGTGAGAAATTGTTGGATTTCCATATTTAACTAGCCAAGTCTTTACAATCCTAGTATGTCAAGGGTTTTTCAGCCAACCAAGTCCATTTATGTATTCATAAATGTTAAAAAACATAAAATTGTGATTTCATCTAAAAAGACCAAAACTTAAAAAGTTTAGACAACCCACTTTAATAATAATAATAACCTCTGATAAAAATTAAAAAATATAAAAGACAATTCAAGATTCCCAATGTCATTGAATCATAATAAATTAATATCTTTCTAAACATACTCAAATATACTAACAACACAACATAATAATAATTTAATTTTAAGATACAACCAAATTTAAGATGAAATTGGTGTATAAACCCTTTTAAAACAATGAATATTCAATTCACCACTAAACCATTTTTTATTTCACCACTAAACCATTTTTACTAATTCTTAAGACGGATCATAGCTAATTCTTAAGACTTACATATTCAATTTTTGTCTTAAAATATACAAAAATATACATGAACACAAACACATCCAATTTACTTCAAACACATACACCATTGGCAATTGGTGTTTAACGTCCATCACCATGCTAAAATAGAGAGAGCAGAACCGCATCTAGCACTTAGAAACTAACGTTATAACCATTACCAAAATATATTATTTACTTAACATGAAGTGAAGCAGCAAACAGATAGATCCAAGGGAAGCCATTGGCATTCAATATATCACATAATTGATATAGTAAAAACTAACTCATCCACTTCAACAAAACTTGTAAAACGTCTAGAATTAAAAAAAAAAAAAAAAAAAGGGGGAAATGAAATAATTAAGTGCACACAAGGTCAATACCTATAAAAATTACAGTGGACAAGTTTCTTGATCACTGTTTTGTATTCAGTGAAACCCTTAGCTTGGATCGCCTGTTGATACCAACTGGCCGTCGGTTGGCTCATTATGAAAGCGTACGCACTTCATGTCACCTGGAAATTGTTTGGCGACCACATATGCAATTGCCCCTTCGATTTCCCACAGCAACAATCTCAATTGGCTTACCTTTACTCAATCCCCAACTCTGTTCATCACTCAAAGTCTAAGTGTGGTCTCTAATAAACCGCAGGTTTAGTGTTTACTTGCTTCTACGCTGTGTAACCTGGGATGGCATCGTATGCTCTGTAAGAGCCTAGGAATCTCCTGTACACTGTCTGTTTGATCTGTTCACACAGTAACCAGCAAATCGTGTGGGGTCTATGTAACCCATGTTAGAAGCACCTCTCTGCATCATCCACTCCCTTCTCAATGCGCGGTGAATACTACACCCATCACTGTAAATTTTTCATGCATTCCAAACTCATACACACAAACAATTCTCCCTCAACCCGTCGCTGGAATTTGTTCATGCATTCCAAACCCATGCACATACAAACAATTCTCCCTCAACCCGTGCGTTTGATCAATTAGCTATAACCATAATGTGTGGGCATATGACCATATATATGTGTTTAATTTTGTCATACCTAAGGTGATTGCAATAACAAGAACGAAGCATGTGCTTCTTATTACTACTTGGTTGTAGTATAATGGACTTACATATCATCGTATTTTTGCTGACAAAATAGAAATTGAGGGGACTTGCTTCATTGTTCGGCGTTGGCCACCACAAGCAAACAAATTGAACATGGAGACCAAATCTGAACATGGATATCCATTTATTCGTGGTTATGGATTCATCTTTGTGAATCATGAACTCAATCTGACATAGAATTGTAAAGATAGAATTGTAAAGATATTACACTTCAATTTCACAATAAAGATCCATGTTGGAGATCCGACTACTAATCATATGTATCCATGTTGGAGATCCAACTACTGATCATATGTATTAGAGCACAAGTTTGAATAGTTCAAAAACTCTGAGTGAATAACTTGTAGAATATTAACTCATACATGTGACATGATGTAATCATGGAGTCTCTCACCTGACCTATTTTTCATGTAATGTAACCTAATGACATTACCTAAGAGAGAAAGTTAAAGATAAGGACAGGGTTCAAGAAGATAAGGATAAGGACAAGCTAGTTGATAAGGTAAATCAGAGCCCTTATCTCTAAGCAAGATCAATGGTTTAACTGTGTTGAATATTATATAAAATTGTATAAATATATATGTTCTTTAATGCAATAAACATGTAATTGTGTGTTGTCTCTCCCTCTCTCTGTCTTATAGTCTTAAAAGTTTCTAATTTGGTATTAGAGTCGGACTAGGTGTAACTCTTTCACGGGAGATCCTAGGAAGATGAGAGTCTTAAAGATGTATTCATGTGTAAGCTTAATGAGAGAACTCACACACACAAAGAGACGTGAAGAACATACAAAACAATTTATCTATTGCATTAGAGGCATGAGTATTTATACAGTGGTGGGACGAGCTCCACCGTTGATTAGTTTCAAGATCAATGGCTGGAATTTCTTCTTCCAGATGTTTCTGGTTCTTTCAAGAGTTTACCGAAGTCGGTG
>CBVK0100692815.1:0-11063 GCA_900067695.1 Picea abies
GTTGAGTTAATAAAAAGGCCCACCCATTTGAGAGTAGGACCCAAAGACATAGTCCGTGAGGGACGAACTCTGTTATCAAGTTTTTGTGTTCATATCTGATGCTTATGTCTCTTTATCATTGAGCTTTCCTTCTTTATGGTGCATTTCAGTTTATGCTCATTTAATACAATTATTTAATAAGTCACATTGATGAAAAGATCCCAGATCAAGGAGAGAGGTGCAACCGTTGCTATGAATTCTCAAAGAGTTCTAGGAGAAAAATGGATTCTCAAAGACAAATTGAACAACATAACAATATTCAAATTGCTTCTTCTTTTTTGCATACAATAGCCCTTTATTTATAGGAGGATGGCAAGCATTTTTCAAACTAGTTTCAAATGTGTATGGGAGGTATTTGGAGGTACCTACCATCTCTTTCAGTGATCCCAAGGTGGAATTTGTGGGTGATTTTGGGTATGGGGGAGATCCACTCCATCCAAAAAGTAGTTGGGGCCCGAAAAAAATCATCAATGCATCGTCTCCACATCCGTGGAGGTTTTCCATCTCTTAGTCGAGCAGTCCGTGCACTATGCGCATTGTACGCCATGTTGGATCGCGTGAATGTGCATGCGCTGAAAGTGTTGAATACGTGCAGAACTTCAGAACCACTTTTTTATAGTTTTTTTCTTATCTTTCCAAACTAAGTGTAATACTTCCATAAGTATTGGTAGTATGTTGTGCTTGTGTTGACTATTTTTTCATCCATTGTCTGTGTTTGTGGTGAGCATTTGTTTTGGTAATAACAAATTCTCCCTGATGTATGAGGTTAGGAGAATACATATAGCCGAAATGAATAATCATTTATTTTGATGATGACATAATTGTATAAAAGAATGAGATAAATTTGTAGTGAGGGATGGTTAAAGAAATCCATTGGAGGGAGAGGGGACAAAAATATCTGGGCTAGGCATTCTCTAGAAAATAAATTGTTTGTACAAATGAGGCGGGCATGCCCCATGCTCGTGTCATGAATGCATAAAATGATAACACTGACTGATACTATTGGTGAAGTAGACATATATAGTGCCCTCAGGGGCGTAAAAAAGAACCGATGACAGTTCAGATGAATGAAATGGCTTTGAATTGAGAGGTGAAAAACTCAGAGGCATTGATGTCCTATCAAATTTAGAGGTCTTCGACTGCTACTGTAGACTGCAATGGTTGCATAGTAAGACCAACTGTAACATGAAACTTGGTTGGTGTTGAATGTTATGGAGGTCAAAGACATCAGAAAGCAATAAGGACTCTTTATGTGTCATCTGAGGCACCTCCTTAATGGTGGGATGAGAGCCAAGATAATGCCACCTTCCTGGAACCTTGTGTTGATGTCGACAAGGAAGGATGCACAACTACAATAATAAAAGAGCTTCTTGACATCAATTGATCAAAATGGTGTCATAAATTGTATTGGTGAAGGTGAATGTGATGATAATCATGAACGATGTCTAGAATATAGGGAATTCGAGAACTTCCCTTGGCTGGGGGGTGTTGATGGATGGAAAAATTGTAAAATGTGATCCAGTGTCAGGGGGACAAGTATATATGGGGTAAAACTGTGCTGAATGGGTGAGACTGCAAAGAGATGTAAAAATAGGTCAAAATACAGTGATGTGGGACATGGGTGTCTGTAATGGTCATAATTTTGGCCAGGGTAGAAATATCTTGCAGAGGTAATGAGGGAAGTAAAATTCCCCAACCAAGGGTGACATGGGTTGTTGTGATCCAAGGAAAAAATTTCGTCAGATGTGATGATGAAAATCTACTGTACTTGCTAGAATTTAAAGAGGATTTATACATTACCAAATGAATAAAAAATGGGGTTGAAAGTACATGTACAGAAACATGTGGCCTAGTGAAGTATGGCTCGACCGATAAGGGTGTAAGTAAATACTGGTGGAAGTTGGGGGTCCCATTGGTTAGTTTCTGTACCAGGTAGATGAATGCAAGATAATATTGCATATGGGAAAGTAGTGGTGGATGAAATGGAGGGTAAATGATGATGCAAAAGTGCATTTGTTAAAACCAAAACCATATGATGGGGGAGTCCATAATGGGTAGGATATAGAAAAATGATGAGAAGAAGTATGAAGTTGATTCTTTGAGATGAAAAAATATGAGGAATACCAATCCTAAGAGGGATTAATTGGCATGAGTATCAATGTGTTTAAAATAAAATGTATAAGGGACAACTCATGTGGGTGAGAAGGCTAGTGGGTGACAACACCAAATGGATGGAGGTGAGGGTGTTGCAAAGCTTTCCATAGGGACCCTAGGGATAAATTTTAGGGGGTATGATTAGACAATGAAACTATGAGTAGAGGGAAAGAGTTCATGTTAGTTTGGAATATATACCCGAAGGGGCCAAAGGAATCCCAAAACTAATGGTATGAAGGAGGCCTTTGATGAGGACCTATACATACAAACCAAATACCCGATGTGAAACATATATGAAAATAAGTCATATAAAACAGTTGCTTGATAACAAAATGTGGACATGTGATGCGTAACTATGCCTGGGGTTCCAAAAGGGTCACCCCGGGCTCCAAACTGAAATGAGAAATCGAGAGTACCGTTCTGAATATGAGGAACTCTAGATCCCAGAGGTGTGAATGGTGCGATAAACAAATCTCGAATGCTCCAAAACAGAAGTGAGGAAGTTTTGCAAAAGGGTGTATATATGGCCATGGGACCCAAACTTCCACCTCATTTGTACTTGGTGCTGTGCGGATATGTGAGCTGTGATATTGGACATTGGTGATCTGTGTGAGAGAAGACAATCCTAGACTCAGGTGGCGAGAGAGCCAAGTAAGCCGAAAAATCCTCTATATGATCTTTTTAGGGTTAGGTGTTGGACATGGTGTTGGAATTGATGTCAAAGAGGGCCAAAAAGATTAATGTCGAACATGGTATTATGGTATTGTCATTATCAAGAAGATCAAATATGTTTGTGAGATACTAAATCTCATGAGAGATAACATAGTAGGTTGCGCATAAGACACAGTGTGAGGAAAAAATGAGTCTCTCATATTACTAGATCATATCTAAGGTGGATCAATGCAAAAAAATATCAAGAGAGAAGGCATGATTGAGTGAAGAAGAAAAAGAGTTTTTCAATTAAGGAAATCTATGCAAAGGATTGTGGAGTAATCATGATTGTTCCCTTTTGAATTTTGGGAGTAATCACAACCATTGAATCGAGGAGGAATCATGTTTGCTGATGTATTTTTTGGGACAATTAAGGACCGTTAGATGGAGGGGAATTTAGAGGTTTGGAAGAATTATATCTCGATTAAAAGATATGAAGCAGGAGCTTCAGATGGTTTCCTAGTCGTTGGATCAATATTAGGTATGGAATGTAGAGCCACTAGATTTCGTGGAGGAAATTCAAGTTAGCTCTCAACTGTTAGATCATATCGAGATCTATCCTGATCATCAGACACAAAGTAATTAAAATATTGAAGTACTGAAGTAAATAAGGGCCATCAGATCTGGGAAATTCATGGTGGTCATTGGATGAGGATATGTGGGTCCAATGGTGGCCAACTCCGACACTAACCACTCCAGTGAAAAGAAACCTAGAACATGTAAGTTTACCTGAAGGTCGAAGCCCTGAAGTCATGAAATTTCCTCAATCATTGATATGGAGTTAAAATACTGGAATTGTTATATCACACTAAAGGAAATAAGATGATCAATTATGACGCTAACCACTTCGGCGAAAAGGAGACTAGAATAGGTAAATCTAAGCGAAGGTCAAAGCCCTGAAGTTGTGAAATCTGGTAAACTCCAACGCTGACGAATCTGGTGAAAATGAGAGTAGAAAAATTAAGTTTAATCGAAGGCGGAAGCCCCAGAGTCATGAATTCCTGTTGACCATCGGATCAGGAAATCCTATAAATCATTGATCTGAAGTAAAAATTGTCAGATCATGGTCAACTCCAGCCTTGACCTACTCCGATAATAAACAACTCAGATGAACCAAGAACTCCCACATCCCAGAGTTTCAGAATAAACAGAGGCCATAAGATCAATACAGAAAATATCTACAGTGATATATCTATTCGACACTTCACCAATTTAGGAGGATTAGATCAAAGTCTCAAAAGTATCATATTCCCAAATAAACGACAATCGTCAGACCAATAAGAAAATTTAGATGAAGCTACGACCATTAGATCTAGGAGGAGGACATGTGACACATCAATAGTCCCACATCAGAAATAGATGACACATGGAACAATCAGATGATGACAAGTGTCAAAATACATATGGCACATAAGGTTTGTGAAAGTTAAAAAATAGGGTGACATGTGGCACACAAAATTAGGGTCCACTTCATCTTGAGTGATGTCAACAAGCTACGTTACTTTGGGATTATATCCTCGAGGGATGTTCAAGTTCTCCTATGAGAAAAATGGCCGAAGCGCCAAAGGGCGAAGTCGCGAACTAATGCTGGTCGTTGATCTAATATCCTCCAAGTTCTCTCATCACCATTAGATCAAGCATAGTGGAAGGATATAGTAAGCATGGGATGTTAATTGACAACAAGCGGTCATCATCATTTTATGACTTATTCGGTAGGTAAACCTTCATAGGGAATGAACTACTTCATAGCTTGAGTAGCCCAATTTCTCAGAGTCATGAATAGTCGAATACCCGAAGAGCAGGAGCTCCTTTGTGCCTAATCCCATGGTCCTAGCTTCTGGAAATGTGAAGGTTATTAAGAGTGGAAGTGATGATACACACTCTGATGAAATTTTATCTGGAATAATTAGAAGAATGCAAAGGGTAGATTCCCGAAATGCCGAAGTCCTGAAGAGAACAAGAACTGTCCATCTCAACGTGCAAATAAAACATGATCGCCAATCTGGATAAGTGATCAAGCGCTTGTTTGGATTAGCGCTTAGTCACCACCTATGGTCATATGGAATAGAGGTCCTGAAAGTGCATCTGTGTGAATTCAACATATAGAGGAAGAAGTTTTCCTCATTCAGGAAGAAACTTTGAACCAGACAGGATCTGGATTCTGCTTGATTGATATTAAGTGATCAAATACATCCAATGCATTGGAAAGATAATTGAAAATCTTAAATATGATCTATTGGAGAATGGGAGACGCAACAAAAGCTTAAGGATAAAATAAGAAGGCATGGTATCGAGTTAAAATAAATTGATCCATACTTGTGATCAATATATGTAATTCCCTCTTACTAAGTTGAAAATCATTCACGTTAATGTGTGAAATAATAATAGAGGGAGATATTAATTGTAAATTAAATGACAAATGTTATTACTATTAACTTAAATGAAGAGGTGCAGTGGTCCAAACAAAGGGAAATAATGCTTCAATTATCACATCAATTGGAAGACTATATAATCAATAAAGAATCATGAAGAAGAAGTGTCTCTGCAGTCCAGATCAAAAGATCAAAGAAGAAGCAGATTCCAAGAAGAAGAACCAATGATACTTATGTCGTGAGGGTGGAAGGGAGGAGCACAGAAGGATTCATATCCTTTACTAAATAAAATGTGAATTAAGGGATTTGGTGCTTCCTAGGGTTGGTTCCCTAAAGTTAAGGGAGTTGGTGCTTCTTAGGGTTGGTTCCCTAAAGACAAGGGAGTTGGTGCTTCCTAGGGTTGGTTCCCTAAAAGACAAGGGAGTTGGTGCTTCCTAGGGTTGGTGCTTGAAGAAGGGGATTTGTGTCTCCTAGAGTTGGTGCTCTAAAAAGGATTGGTGTGCTTCACTATTATTTATATAAAGATTGTAATTCCTGTTAATTATATTTATATAATTTATTTTAGTACAAGTTCATTGCTGATCTATTACGACGATTCATAAAATAACAAAGTGATTGCTAATTTTTGAAAAAGGGTAATAGTGATTCATCCCTCACTCTCAATATTTCCAACATTAGGTAAGTAGGACCACGTGGGGGTTTCTCATATTCCCCTGCATATGCACATGGATTTAATTGATATATTTGTGTGTAGTGCACATATGTATCTGTTGGTTATGGAGCTTGATTATCTTCCTGATTCATAGTTCTTTGTTTTTAGTCATGTTTATACCCCATGGAGACTTTACACCCTGGAAGAATGTACACTCCTCCACGTGGGGGACTGCAGGGGTGGGTTACCCCCCCATGGGCTTCGGGGGAAAGCGGGGCCCCGACGGGGGTTCAAGCACGAAGCCCTTGAAGGAAAAATTGCCTTGTAAATGTATATTGTAATTTCATTGTAAATCTGGACCGTTCATTTAAAGGTCACAAATCTGACAGTAGAAGTTATGTTAGGGTTTTTTACCCTAGTGATGTAGGAGCATCGCTAGGAAGAACACGGAGCAAGACCTATCAATTCCTGGGAGCCTGTACGAAATATCAGTGCTGGTAGTCACAACAGATATTTTGAAGTACGCCTTAACACAACGCTGAAAAAAATCTTTTGAGGCATGCTGGAGTCATCACGAGTGAAGTGGGAGTTTCCACTCCATCTCTGGAATGTGACTGGACTAAGATAGTTGTAGGTTGGGTTTTGATGTAGACAAGAAGTCAGGGGGAACCCTAAGATCCCTCTGAGATATATAGAGGTTATATACGCTCAAATGAGGCTAGCTGCAAGTTAGTAGGAGATTTCTGAGTTTTCATTTTTTTTGAGATAGTTGTATCCATTTTCATGTTTGAATATAACATAGGAAAATTGACCCAATGCATGTTGTGGACATTGTTTTGCAATTCTCTGTTATTGTGTTTCTTGAATGAATGAATGAATTTCGTTATGAATATATGGAACTGCGAATGTTAGGATAAGTTTCAATTGTTTCTCTTCTATCGAGTGGTGCAAGGTGTTCACACAGAACGCAAGGAGTGCATTGACAGAATCTGTTTCGGTTTTGAAGCTCAGAAGAGATAACACAAAACTTCCCTTTGCAAGGAGTGTAAAGAGACTGGTCCAAGATGTGCACAGTCGTCCAGAAGAATTCAAACCTTGCGTAAAGATCTGGTGCAAGGAGTGAACAGATTCGAGATTCGACTAAGTGTCAAAATGACTTTGCAAGAAGTCAAAGAACCAGAAAAGGAGAATGCTAGGAGGGCGAGAGGAATTTCTCTTCAAGAAATCCTTCGGATCTGAGTTATCGAGATCCTTGAAATGTAAGGAGTGTGTGGGAATTCAAAGTCTTCACGAGACCAAGCTCATAAGGGATAACGCTTTTTATAAGTGTGGACAAGATCCAAGAAACAAACTTGCAGGAAGGGCAAAGGTTGAAGCCTTTGAATCGTTCAAAAATATTCTAAGTTTGAAGAAAGCGTAAGTTCAGGGGGAAAAATATATGTCCAAACAATGAGGAGAAAGCACAAAGGGGGAAAGATCTCAGCCGTTTGGTCTAAGTGAAAAAGAATTGTAACCGCTCGATCAAGGTAAAGTGCACTAATGATAATCCTTGAAAGTATACAAGAGGAGCGGGGTTACGAAAGCTCCAAAATCATCGGAACCATCCATCAAGGGGGACACGTGGCGAGAGATCAATGTTTTGTTGACTCATGACTCTGAGAAGTCAAAGGCAGAGTTATAAGAACTTGCGAATCCAGAAATCATGATTTGATCATAGTCGTTGATCGGAGTAGGGAGATGAACCGTAGATCTGGTCTTGTTGAGAGTTCATAGATTGGGAAATCAGAAGTAGGAGTTCTGAGAACTCGCGAAATCTGAGTTCTCAATTTGATCTGAGCTGTCAGATCAAGGAGAGATCTAGACCGTTGGTTTCCCAGGTAGATATCAGGAGTTAAGATATCGGGAGAAGGGAGGTGAGCAGTCCTCCAACTTCACGAAATGCAAAGTCCTGATACACGAAAAAGAGATCAAGACTATTGAATTGTGGGGATTGTGGACCGTTGATTTTGGCGCTCTGAAATATCGATATTTCAGGAGTTGGGAGTGAGTGCAATTTAATCTGAGCCGTCGGATCAAGGGAAGATCTAGGCTGTCATATTTGAAGCATCAAGAGTTTGGACCTTGGGAGAACGAATGTGAACCACATCAAAAGTTCCCGATACACGAAATCGTGACGCTCTCGGAAGATTGGCCCATGATCATAGAGAAGGGTCACATCAGTGAAGGAGAATAGAGGAGCTAGCACATGCTAGGCTCCTGTCAGGATTTCAGAGGTCGGGAGAGTTGGGGTGACTCACATGCGAAGACTCGATACTTGAATTTGCGATGTGCCTTTTGATCAAGCGAGTGGTCACATAAAGGAAACGAATTAGCCAATGAAGAGCTAGCACCCGTTTGGCATTAAGTTTTGAACAATGCTCAAGAGAAGGCCCGCAAGTCTCATATGACCTGCGTCTTTGGAGAAAGGACCTGTGTAAGTGGGTTTGGGGTGTAGCGGAGACCCAAAGAGTCAATCAGATTCAATTTCTTGATCGATCCTAGAATGGGAGGTCGCGCAACCCTTTGGAGAGAAGGGCACCAAGTTGTATAAAAGATGAAGTTTTGCTTGCAGACAACAGACAAAGGAGAGGAGATAGAAGAACTTGAATTTGTACTCTGTGTGTGATAGACAGTCGATACAATGCCACCAAGGAGATGAGTGGAACCACTTTTATCCAATCGAGCTGTAGAAAGGGATATGAAAGAACTTAGTGCAAGATTAGAGGTGATGGAGGCAATGCAAAGACGAGAACCTGATGCTGGAGACATTAGTGATGCAGAGAGCGAAAAGTAGAAGCCGAAGAAGCTGCAGGAGAGGATGTCGCTAAAGAACACTTTCTGAGAGCAGTTGCTAGATTTGGAGGCAGAGCCAAGATAGAGGTCCCAATGCATGAAGGCAATTTAGATGCTGAAGCACTACTGGATTGGATAAGATCCATGGACAAACATTTCGACTATCAAGATGTCGATGAAGAGAGAAAGGTGAAACAAGCTGTCACCAGGCTAAAAGGACATGCAACATTGTGGTGGGATGAATTCTAGGCTGAAAGGAGAAGCAAAGGCAAACAAAAGATAAAGAATTGGGATAGAATGGTAGCCAAGATGAAGGCTAAGTTCATGCCCAAGGATTATCAGATTAATATGTTCAGGAAGATGCAGAACCTGAGACACAAGGGGATGACAATTAAGGAGTACATAGAGGAGTTATATAGGCTGAACATCAGAACTGGACAAAGGGAGAGAGATGAAGAAAATGTTTCCAGATATATGAATGGCCCAAGATATGAAATCTAGGATGAGCTCAGCATGATGCCAGTAAAGACAGTGGAGGATTGTTACACATTATTTTGGTCACTCTGGTGGTGTCTCTACAGTTATGTGTTCAGGCTCTCATAAGGACCTTTTACCTGAGAAAAGTGACTGTCTTCTTCCATAAAAAATATTTTTGAGATGAGTTCACAGGCTGACTATGTTGTAGGGTGAGAGAATCTTGATTCTTGCAGGCAACCCTATACCTAGTCTACGAGGTGTTCGTAGTCTGCTCTATAGGTAGGGTGCGAACCTGTTTTAAAGCTTAAAAGGAAGAGGAAGTTACGAAGGCTCTAGAAGAGGATCTTCTAGAAAATGAGTTGGAATTCGCATGGTTGGAATCCTACTGACTTCTCAGATTTAGTGGGATCATCCTCATCCCTTTAACCATCTCTCCTTCTCCTATATAATGAAGGTTTTCTCAAGGAAGAGGTTAAGCAAGGTTGAATAGAGAATTGATGGAAGAATTGTGTGAGGAACCCTGTTTGAATTGAAGATTGAAAACTCCATTTGTCTATCAAGCCATACTGGACCTTCTTCATGCAAGTGTAGAGAAAGTGTGTGTGTTGGAACTGAGGACCACTGAAAGGAAGCTTACGACATCAAGGCGATATGATTGTATCTTCTACTTTCATTTAATATAATACAGTGGCATGTCCCTTTCCCATAAAATCACTCTTATTTTATTGCATAACTCCTTGATCATATGCATGGGTTGACATTGAATATACTTTTCCATCTTCACTTTGGTTGGTTTGTGTTGTCTTGGACCCGATCTCACAAGAGCACTGGGGAAAAGTAGGAACAACAGAGACCTAAGGAAGCGATATAAAGGTATGTCACTCATTCCTTCCTGCTAGTAGATTCGATGATTGCAACTTAGAGAAAGAGTCATGTCCTATCTTGCTTTTTTCTAGATCTAGGTGGATCTAGGGAGATCTGTTAGTGTCCACATATACCGATTTATCCTATAAAAAAATTGGCGACTCCACTGGGGATACAACTCATTTTTGTGGTTTTTTGTTGGCCATTTTCTCTTGGTATAATTTTTTCATTGCCAACCCATCTCCGAGTCTATAGGAGACCCTTATAGACTCTCTGGACCTAGAAGTTCACTCAAAGTTTTTGTCCCTTTTCCAAATTTTCATAATTTACAAACCTTCTCACACCGTACCTCTCTTTAGCCTGCGAGAACTTTTCATTTTCGCACCCCACTGCTCAGTCCAGTGCGACATTCTCACAACCTGCCAGTGTCTAGACTACGAGAATGCCTCATTCTTGCACTGTGCTCTACTACTAGGTTGCGAACCCATTTGTAAAATTTTTGGATCTTGCCTTCTTTTCTTCTTGATGCCCAAATTGGTTTGTTCACCTAGGAAGAACTTCTTTTGCCAGTGTTTGACTGTTTTTTGACTTCAAATTTTGCGGTTGATTAGTTTTCGGAGATCGAAAACTCTTCTTCATCATTTTTTCCCAGTTTTTACTTCTTGGCCTTTTACCAATGAGGGTATAATCTTGGATTCTGAGATTTGAGTGCTTGTTTGGTCATAAGTCTTTGATCAGATTAAAAGTTGGGATTATTATTTTCATAGGTTGCTTGCTCCTTGGAAAAGTTCTTTGTCCATACACATTTGAAGAGACTTTTTCTTTTTGATTTTTATTTTTATCTACATTAAAAGATTCGATTTGGGCATTTATTGAGTATTTTATTTTAATTGGTTTCTTACCTTTTCTTAGTTCCATCCCTATTTTTGGTTTCTAAAACAATATATATATATATATATATA
>CBVK0100692816.1:0-11063 GCA_900067695.1 Picea abies
TTCTAACTGGCGCTTATAACCCGCGCTTATTACTGCTGCTAACAACTAGATAAAATCTCCATTACTTCCAAGTGAAAGCCGTTGTTCTTGGACGTTAGTTACAACAAACTGTCTGGCCCCATTCCTCCGAATCTCTGCAAGGGTGGAAGGCTCCACGCTCTGGTTATTGAAAATACTTTATTAGTAGGACCGATTCCTGACTCTCTGGGCACATGAAATTCTCTCCTTGGTGTCGGAATGGGGAATAATTATTTTAATGGTCCGATTCTTGTTGTCTTGCTATACTTACCCATGCTGGAAATGATCGAATTTCAGGACAATGATCTCAGTGGGACCATACCTGAGGAAATTAATAATGTATCATCCTCCATGCTATTGCAGATAGATATTTCCAATAATCGTTTGAGTGGCTCTCTTCATTCATCCATAGGTAAATTATCTTCTTTGCGGATACTTCTGATCCATGGAAATCAATTAACGGGTAATGTTCCACGGGCGATTGGTAGATTGATGAATATTTCTACGATTGATTTTAGTAAAAACAGGTTTTTTGGTATGATTCCTAGGGAGATTGGCAAGTGTAGTGCTCTGACATACATTGATTTTAGCTAGAATGGGTTGGGCGGCCCCATCCCATTGAAAATCACGAAAATGAGTCTCTCGTATCTAAACGTATCCAGTGATCATCTGAACCAGAGAATTCCAAGAGAATTTGAGACAATAACGAGCTTGATCTAGCGGATTTGTCTTACAATAAATTTTCTGGCCTTGTCCTAGAGGATGGTCAGTTTCCTTATTTCAATGCAAGTGCCTTTGGAGGGAACCCCTACTTATGCGGAGGACGGCTTGGCTATTGCAGTTCTGGTGTCAATGGGTCCCTCCCGTCGGAGAAGACATTAAGAACCAGTTGCCAATCCTAGCACACATCAAGCTTGGACTTCTCTTACCTCTCTTAACGCTTGGAACTGGAGTAGGCTAACTAGGGAGCAATTTGCCCTTCGGAATTTCGTTTTTCAGGCAAAAAACTGGTCTGAATCCGGTCAAATTTTCAGGGGTAGTCTGATTTTTGTATGGATCAAAGTTCCATGCATTTCAAAACATTACCTTAGGGGTTTTGCCCCATTTTAAACCAACCCAGATACTCAGAAAATCAATCAGAGTTCTGGATTGGCTAGAAATTTAAAAGCAGACCGTCGGAAACCCTGCCAAAAAAAACTGAGGAGGGAAGATTGCTCCCTAGTTAGCCCACTCCCTTGGAACTCTCTTCTTTTGTTTGTTGGTATCGGGAATTGAGGTACTCATAATTAAGTCCATAAATATCAAGGACGAAGGGGAGTTTAGGTCATGTAAGATGACAACCTTCCAACAATTCAAGTTTGGGAGCGGCGACGTGCTAGAATGTATAAATGAAGAGAATGTTATTGGCAAAGGACGAGTAGGAGTTGTGTATAGAGGCATCCTGTCTGGGAAAAATACACCATAGGCACATAGCTAGATTGATGGCATTTTCTACAACGATGATTTTAATTATCTGGTATATGATTACATGCCAAATGGAATACTGAGAGAGTTGTTGTAAGGAAACAATGGTGGGCATATGGATTGGGATAGCAGATAAAAAGTTACGGTGGAGATTGCAAAGGGTTTGTACTAAATTCCCCATGATTGGAGTCCTCTTATCCTTCATCGCGACGTCAAATCCAAAAATATTCTTCTCAACTCAAACTTTGAAGCTCGTGTTGCAGATTTTGGCCTTGCCAAGTACTTGCATGCCTCTGGTACCTCGGAATGCATGTCTTCAATTGCAGGAACCTTTGGCTACATTGGTCTTAGTAAAATGTTGTCTCTCTCTTTTCTATCTTTAAATTTTTGGTGGATGTCCAATTTAGTATTGGTTGCCTAAACATTTTATTGTACAAACTATGTTGCTTTTTTATGCCCTATCAGTTCAAGAAGATTTGAGAAAGTTTACATTTGTTATTCCCCATTCGATTGTGGCTAATTAGTTGGATGAGAAAGAGAGAAAGATAGTTGTGTTGTGGCTCACCCCCCACAATGACCCATTTTATTCTTTGTATTGTATGGGTCCCTTTTTTTGCACCTTACAAGGTACATTCTTGCTTCACTAAATAAATATGAGCTTAAGTCATGATCGATTCAGAACAAGCCTCGCACCATATTTTATCCCAACAGAAACCTTTTCGATGTTCTCATCGGAAATGAGTTTGTCGGAATCATACTCATCGGATTATTTTACTCCACACATCACCAATAACTCCGATCATTGCACTCTGATAGCTTTGACGCATCAACTTCACCCCTTACATGACATCATGTGGATTAATAGATTCAAACCCAACCACCCCCCCGCCCCTCGAGTTTGTACGACCTATCCAATTGTTACCTCCCCAAGTGGCATCCTAAGATCATACCCTTTTCTTCCTCCTTTATCGATCTTCAATAAATTTCCTTTTACTTCTTTGGGGACTGGTCACTTTTACAAAGGTATCAAAGGAATATTCCTTCAATACCATTCTCATCGGAGTCAAGTTCGTTCCTCGTCCCTCGAAATTCGAAACTCTAAATTTGATATCCTTTTCAATCCCTCCCACGTACATGTCTGGCACATTCTCCCACGATTAAAGAATATTCTTTCGATACCACTTCCATTGGAGTTTGAACATTTCCTCATCCTATGAAACACCGATGGATTTTTTCCAAAGTCTTGCAAAGAGTACACTAAGTAGACCTTTCTATAAAAAAAGAATATTCTTGCGATGCCTTTTCTTCTAGATTTAGTTTGAACCTCACCCTAGCGACCTCCAATGCCAAGACTCTGACAAGCCCCGCCTTCCCCGCAACACTACATACGTGTCAGGTCGGCATGTTTTTCTAAATAAAATAGAATATACTTTCGATACCCCTCCCATTGGAGCTTGAATTACTCTTCGATCCTTCCCTCTCCAAATGCATGACTCCGATAACAATTTTCTTTTTAAACTCAACCTTTCGCCACCTTTGATACATGAATCTGGGAAACTTCCACCCTTAATGAGCATTAATGACAAGGGTTAAGGCCAGATCTAGAAACGATTCTCGTACACACCTGAGTTATGGCGCAATTACGATGGTTTGATGTGCATTATGAGCTATAAACCCCCCTTTTCAGACAGATCTTACGCCATAAGTTTACGAAGCATTTTTTCTATCTTGATTTTTTACTGAGTGTTACTGCACAACTACTGTAGCCGCTTAATCATAGGTAGCCCATTTTATCTTTTAAATATTTTTGTTGTTATAGTTAACACGTTGTGTTTATTAGGATTATACTCATTTCAATGTGGTAATACAGGATCAATTGATAATCAATCATGACAAGCCAAAATCACAAAATACCAAAGTACTCGGTGTACTTCCAGTCAGATGTAGGACCTGAACCATCATCTCGACCAGTTGATGTGTTGGTGACTGATACTAATCACCACACTTGTGAAGACCACTGCCTTGGTTATGAAGAAATCTACATGATCTTCAATTCTACATATTTCCACACGGACGATGAGAATTTGGGAGTTTACCATAATATCCTAAGAAGCAACATCCATCTAGTAGTCGTTCGTCCACCGCTTTTCCCATATAGCGAGGCAACACAATGGTGCCTCAAACAATTTGATACAACAACAACAACCATCGTGAGAAAACATGGGAAGTGGCTAGCATCCCTGAGACCTGAAGACATTGGCTCCATATATCATCTTCCCACTCCCACATGCTCTATAAATGAACCATTCTTAAAAGGGTTTTTCGAGGTGAGCAAAGGAACAACGAAGCAAATGAAACACTGGTGGGTCGAAGAAGATGAAACCCTCAAACAAGGCCAGAAATTAGTTCCTACTCGGAAGCTCAAGACGCCCTACAAAATGTTGGTATCCATGCTTTGCCGACTATATGGAGAGGAAAAGAGCACACATTTTCAATCCGATTGGTTTCCTTTGTCACACACCATCATTAGGACGGGTCAAGTATTCAACTGGGCATACATCCTACCTTTCAACATATGTCTACACGTGGATAATCTCCCAAGTATGAAGAAACCATGTTTTTATATGCCGGTCTACATGATCGATGCCATTTGCTCCTATGTACAATTTGTTGACTTGGGGTGGAACTGGGACTGGAACCAACCCTCCATACATGTATACTACTCTCAATTATGGAGTGTTAATTACAGAAAACACTTTTATAACATATGTTATCTCTTCCTAACCCCTTTGCAGTCTATTCTATTTGGGTTCCCTAGACACAAAATTTCCTTTGAAGCCAGGAATGGGATGAAAGGGGTAGCTGATTGGTTTCTCTATAAATATTATTCATATATCAGAGTGTATGGGACCACTGGGGCCCCACACCTTTTAACATACTTTGTTTCATACCATTTGTTGATGTTGGATATTGCATACTAGACTATGGGGTTAGGGGTTACTACACTATTGAAAATCATCATCAAAAAAATTTGGCCAGTGTTCCCTATTCACATCAAAAGTTTCACTATTTCCAATGGACAACACGAAAGAAGTTGAGGCCCTGCAAGAGTTAATTCTATGCTTGGGAGAGCCCAAAGGCCATGATCCTCACGAGTTGGCAATCATCCATGTCAGGTCTGTTGGTCTAACCCATTCCAATATCCATGTGGTCTATTTCGAGGAGGACAAGTTTAGGGGAACACTCTCTTATGATGAAGTCCTGCATCGGTTTCCCCATAATGATGCCAAGTGGGAGATTGAACATGAACAAGAAGAGATCAAGAGGGAAACTCTAAACGAGTTCCATAGATTACTTCAGCAAGAGCAGGACACCAACATCACCAAAGAGCAGGAGAAAACAAAGAAGGAAGAACAACTAGAACAAAAAATGATTCAAGTTGAGAAGGATTATCAAAGAAGGCAGGTTGAGAAGGCAAAGAGAAAAAGGGAACATGAGCACATGGCTCAATAGGATGCACTCCATTAGAAGAAAGGAGAAGATGTGAAGAAATTGGTTGAGGAGATAGAAGCCAATAGGTTAGTTGATGAAGCAAAATCTAAGATATTGGATGATGAAGCAGAGGAAAAACAAACAACTAATGAATATGAATCTAAGAAGAAGGCAGACGAGCTGATGAAGCCACAACAATTGCATAATTTAATCCATACCCCTAGCTCTCCATCAATGCCCAATTTGGGAATTGTGAATGTACCCCCCCAAGAATACACTCCCATAAGGACTATTCCATGAGATTCCTCCTTATCCTCCCAAGCCCTGAATTTTGAGGGCTCGGTAGTAGCCATCAGAGACTACTACTTTGATAACAGGACAAGAAGTATCGATAATATAGTAGCCAAGAGGAAAAGAGGAGAAGACATGAGGTCAAAATCATCTATAGGGAGGGTATTAGAATGGAAAGTAGGGCATGATCCTAAAGAAAACGTGGTTCAAGCCACCTCTACACTCAATGCTTTCGCATGGATAAATGCCTCATCTCTCCTTGAGGTAACCAACACCCTCAACACTACCAAGAACATAGTAGTTGAATTGGAGGTAGAGTTGAAAGATGTAAAGGAAAAGCTCAGCACATATTTCCAGAAAGCCACAGAAGCAGCTCAAAGTTTCGATATAGAAAATGTGAACAGAGTCCTACAAGCTCAAAAAGACCAGATGGATGCATAATTCGAGAAAAGGATGATAATCCAACGGGACACCCATAACAACAAGTTAGAGGAAGAAATACAGAAACTCAAGACAACCATGGAAGAGGCCAGAGCATT
Organism: Picea abies; assembly: GCA_900067695.1. Taxonomy (NCBI): domain Eukaryota; kingdom Viridiplantae; phylum Streptophyta; class Pinopsida; order Pinales; family Pinaceae; genus Picea; species Picea abies. Next base: position 5,805 of record CBVK0100692816.1, read on the forward strand.
AACATGCACTATAGAATCTATCAAGGCACATACATTACTATTGAGTGAAGAATTCACAATATGAAAGAATGAACTACTCGATCTGCTAAATATCATATGGGTTGAGTGAGAAGAACAACTCAGACTACAAAGCACATTGGTAGATAATCAAGAAAGGCATCGGGAAGCCAGCAAAGCCTTAGAGGAAATGCTCAGTTGGAAGGATATGCACAAATCTCCACCTACCAGTACATTGTCGGTATATTCCAAGAGAGAAAAATTTAGATGCCATATGATCTTTGGAACTTCCAGACCTCTCTTCAAGTGTGCATAGACTATCCAAAAGGTAGAATCTAACACTTACTCGAAGCTATGGAGTAGTGCAAATGATCTCACGAAAGAAGAAGGGGTAGAACCAATGCAGTCCATCAATGAAACAATAGTTGCCAGCACAAGAATGGCTAAGGTGGAGGAAAACAAGAAAACAATTCAGATGAACATTCAAAATCTATGTCAATTTGAGAAAGAATCAATTGAAGAACACCTGTTGAAACCTGCCTGACTCACCCACAAAATCCAATTCTTTGTTAAAAATGCAATAGAGAAGTTATACCAAGAAGTATCCACCAACTTTTGCAATGGAGAATCAGTCTTGGAAATATTAGAATCAAGAAAACATGAGAGAATATTGAGAGATCATTCCCTCTGGAAAGAATATCGAGATCAACTATAATGACAAGGCAGCTCATGATTACAAATTTCACAATTCTTTCTAGATGTTGCCTTCTTTAGTTATTGTGATCTTATTTTGAATTCAAGATATGAAGAGTCTCTTTTTGTAAAACAACCTTGATTTCATGATTACAAAGACATCAATTGTAAACAGTTACTCCTCACTATAAAAATGGAAGAATGTCCATTTTAAAGGGCTTTTGGTTTCGAAATGAAGTAGACAGTATTTTTACTGCAAGTTAATTTGAACTAATATGTATGAATGTGATTACTGCAAGTTATTTGTGTTGGAGATGATGGTGTCAATATGTATGAATGTGATTATTCTATTTATGCATGTCTATTCTTGTAGTATGTGAATATTGATTTACAAATTATTTTTGAATTAATGTTTGGATTATTCACAATTACCGTGATTTTCAGAAAGATTACAATGATAGTTTGATACAGTTAACTAATCAATTTATTGATTCTAACTAGTCATGTTGTTGAACTTTCATGTTACTTGTGTTATGAATTTCTTCTATGCAAGTAGTATATATATTTCATTGTATTCATCCTTGTTAGTTTGCTCCTGATCAGGATAGGTTAGATTAGAATTAAATAGAGACTACATCTTAGAATTTTAATCACTCATCTTAGCTTAGAATTAATTAATTAAAATTTCCATTTTTAATTCATCTGAGAACCTTCGATCCTGAGATTCATAATTAGTTAGTATTTTAGTTAGATTGATAACCAGGCCAAAATTTGGTGGGAAATGTTATTCCAAACGAGAGTGGGTCTAATTGGGACCTTCCATTGGGAATTTTCCTCATCTAATTGAACGGGTGATTATGGCCCATCAACAAGTTGGTAATAGGATTTGAATAAAATAGGAAATAGATTTAGATTTTCATATTAGGAAATAGATTTAGATTTTGATATTTAAAAACAAATTATCATATCATGTCTATAATATAAATATAGATACTATGTTTCTTCAAAGAATTAGAAGAACAATCTAAACAAACAACCTAAAGTCTAATATTACAATATTCCATAGGCACAGGGGAAAACAACCTGACCTTAAAATAGCATAACAAACATAACATCTAAAAATCCAACTATAGAGGCCTATCCTTTTGTTCCCCGAAATATTAGTAAATTGTCTAAACCCTTTCTGGTAGTTATGTTATTCAGCTTCTTAAAGCAAACTCTCCTACAAAAGTAATTCCTCTTTAGAGAGCTTATCTCCCTTCTCGTTTAGTTCTTTGTACACATGGTTGAAGAAACAACGAAAAACTTGTTCCTTACCTCTGTAATTCTATCTAGGATTGGAATGAGAAGAAAATTTTCTATGTTGTTCTTTCCTTTCCTTTAACCCAATCTATTGTAAGATTGCAATCCGAAGAATATATAGTTTTGTTTTGGGATTTCTCACAAATCTCGACAGTTTTTCTTTCACAGGTTTCCAAACTCCCATGTAGAAGTCATTCAATGCTTTATGATTTTTTGTTTAGTTTTTGAAATGTGTTTTTTCTATTGTCATTTCCTCTAAGATTCAACTCAATGTTGATGATAGAATGTACAGAGTACGCTTACACTCCGAGATTGGATGAGAAGAGAGACATATACAACTTTGGAGTGGTTATGCTTGAGTTGATCATGGGGAGAAGGCCAGTGCGTGAATGTGAATTTTAAGAGGGAACGAACATCGCAGGGTGGGTGAAGAAGATGACGAAGTCAACCAAAGAAGAAGTTATCAATATTATAGATCCTAGGCTTAGAAGTGTCCCACAGGAGGAGGCCATGCATATGTTCTTCATAGCTTCGCTCCATGTACAAGAGTAGTGTTCAAAGACCCACCATGCGCGAGGTAGTCCAAATGCTCACATACTTTAAGCATGGGCAATAATTTTCACGTTTATACATGCCTAGAGAAACGATTTGTGAAGGAATCGAGCAAACCACCGTACATTATTGAGAATTCCAATGTTGATTACCGCATCATCCCTTGTTAAAATGGGAGGTTACATGTGAGAACCCCAAAATAATCCCAATTGTCAATCCCACCTACTTTGAATGGTTTGTTTTCCATATCAACAATTTTGTTTTGGGTCCAGATCTTCAATCCTTGGATCCATGGGAGACTGGTGATTTAGGAATACCCATCCATTATCTATTAAGAAGAGATACCCAGAACAATCATCCACAACATAACTAATTATTGGTAATCATTATTAAGGACAAAATGCAATCATAAAATACAATCATCAAGGATAACATATAATTTCGAAGGAATATTTATATTTATTTACCTATGCAGGAACTATTCATCATCACTCGTCAAGAACACTGGTACATACTCCTCCTACATTGTCAAAGAGATACTCATAGATAATCATCAATGAAAATTCTCATAAACAATGGATGAAATTTGGAAGTTTAAAATTATTCATATTTATTGATTGTTACAATAATTCTTACGTGCATATTTGAATTTAGAAGTGGTTGATGGAATTAGATAAAAATGTGTTATTTTGTTAGTGATCTAGTGTTCTAAATTAACAACATAACTAGGATGAAAATTGGCATGGTTAGGATGATTATGATATTCTTGATCATTGGTATTTGTGATGATGTCTACTATTAATTCTTGATAATATTAATTCTTGATAATATTGATAAATTGAAATAGCAGTAAATTGATGCTATTTTGATGATAATGACTTATACAAATTATATTTATTTGATGATATTTATTTCAATGAAAATTCCTTGACAATTTTGATGATTGATGGATTCAATAATATTGATTTAATACTTTTTATTCTTAATTTTCATTAGTATAGGTGCACTTCATGTTTAGCACACTATTTGATAATTTTTTGTTTCAATGATTTCAAGGGTCAATGCTAGTTTGATGTTGTTGATGACGATTTAATGACCTTTTAACCTTGAGAATATTATCGATTGAATGTTGATATTCTTCATGAACTCATTTTATTGATGCCCTTTATAGATTTAGTTTATCGGTGATGATTACTATTGGTTTGTTAACAATGCTAGCTGAATAATGATCATGGTATGATGAAAAGGATGAATATACTTAGAACTATTACATATTGTTGTTATTGATTGTGTAAGATTTAAATGCAGTGATTGGAGGTATTTGTTATGTGAATTAGAATTTGAAATAAGGAAGTTTACCAATAGTTTGTTGCACACCTCTTAGTGCATGGTAATTACTGTGCAAGATATTGGATTCAAGAGTGTCAAGTTTGGCTCCATATCAAAATGAGCTCTCTATTGAGGATTGAAGACCTCATTTCTTTTATTTCATTGTTTTCTTCTCTCTTATTGTTCAGACGATTTATTTCAAGTTTTTTGTGTACATGATATTCCTTTAACTCTTCTTCTCCATCTCCTTTCCATATGTTTCTTTTTTCCTTGTAACTATTCCACTAGATACTTGAGAAGAAAATATTTCAACAACTGACTTCATGATATTCCTTTCCATAGGCTCTTAACTTAATGTGATTTCTTCTATGACTGGCTATGACGACATAGAGACATAATGGGGATGGGATGGAACTTCTAATGTAGATATATGCTACAAGGAGCTTCTCATTGCTAGCTCTAGATCAACTTGTAAGAGCATGAAAAATTTGTTGGTTGTTTGAGATATATGGTAAGTCAAAATAGAGGCTTTGGGCACAAAGGTTCTAGTCGTGTTACTGGCTATGACGACATAGAGACATAATGGGGATGGGATGGAACTTCTAATGTAGATATATGCTACAAGGAGCTTCTCATTGCTAGCTCTAGATCAACTTGTAAGAGCATGAAAAATTTGTTGGTTGTTTGAGATATATGGTAAGTCAAAATAGAGGCTTTGGGCACAAAGGTTCTAGTCGTGTTACCATATTTATACCCTTTTTAACTTCAACTACCAAATTGCATCCTTTTTAAATGGGACATTTCATGGAGATATCTACTTGCATTCCCTAACCAAATGCCCATATTCATGACAAACTTTACACTTGAAGGGTAATTGCTTATAATGAATCTTTTGGGTATGATTCCAATTGTCGATGGACAAATTTATTGCCTCATAAAGTCCTTTCTCTAGGTCCACTTACACACAGATCTAGGCACATGTGAACATTCCTTATTTGGGCTATAATATGTATATATCAACCCAATGAATTTCCAATAGCAGAAAAATCATCATCACTCTAACACTGTAGTGGTATATGTGGTAGGTAAACCCAAATTGGAACAATTGATGAGACATAAACCTCTGAATCAAAGTCTAAAGCCCCCTTATTCACATACATTCCCCTTGGCCCCGTATAGTATGCATTAGTCTTAAATATCATATCCATATCCTATTTTTTCACAAAGAAGAAAGAATATAAATATTTTTTGCCTCAAACACAATAAAAGAGATTTTCTTGAATAAAATAATTCTAGTTCTTAGCAATCCATAAATCCATTTCCTTAGGAGAGGGTCATATCTATTGAATTCTCCAATGAGACCTCACTCAACTAGAGAAAGGGTTG
>CBVK0100692817.1:0-11062 GCA_900067695.1 Picea abies
TAGTCTGTAGGGGGGGTTTCCCACTATAGGAATGGGAAGCAAAGTGAAAATCCCCATTGACAAAAACAACACATAAGGAGACAAAACAACCAAAGAATGATCCATAGAAAGAACAAGAACATGAAGAACAAGGGAATGGTGTAGGTGACACTCAAACAACACCACACACTAGAGAGAAGAGAAATGAGCACCCTACGGAGAAATCAACGCATAATCACAAGAAGAGGAAAGAATAAAAGAAAGTAGCTATCTAAGCTCTAACGGATGATGACTTGGATAATATTGAGGATTAGGTTAAAGAAGGAACTGTAGAAGCATTTCTGTGAGCTACACAGAAACATGAGGAAATGCACATGAATGTGCAAGCATAGATAGCTACATTATGCCAAATTTTGGAATCAACCAGGATAACACAAGTCCAAACTAGAGAAGAAGAGAAGACAGAGATAAAAACAAAGAAACAGATTCATGAACGACAACATCACCAGAGCGTCAGATCATGAAGATATCAATATGGGCCATAGAGTTACCCACGACAGAAATTCAAGAGCATGCAAAATATTTAATTCATATTTACTTAGTGTTATCACAATTATTGATGAATGTGTTACATAGCTTGCATAAAAGCATTACACAATATATCCAATTGCGCGCAGAGTCGGCCTCTATGGAGTTGGCCAAAGTAAATGCAGACAACGATGCACTTCATGCAAAGTATAGTAAACTAATGTTGCAATAGGAAGAGGGTGTGCAAAAGAAAACAAGGCTAAAATAGGAAGTACATGAGGTGTACAACAACTTCTCATAGGTACCAATGGAAGTAGAAACTCCTTTGGAAAATAAATTAACAAAGATAAGTGAATCCATTCAGGGCTTCCACCCAAAAATAATAGATCTGGAAGCTCGCACTATGCCAAGTACCCGACCAAAGGAAATGGAGCAATGGGAGAATAAAACTATGACGACCATGGGAAGCATTAGGAGATTGAATGAGGAATGTGGAAAGTTGTATGAAGAGAGTACACAAGTGTGGACTCAATTTTTGGAGAATGCAGAGTTAAAAGAATTAGAACATAGGTTACATACTGCGCAGGAGAAGGTGTAGGAATTAAAATAAAAAATGAGAACTCTGACACCAACAGAGAAAATGACTACCATAGTTGAGAACATGCAACTATACCTCGACATCAACCAAATAAGAGATGAAAAACATACTCTTGCACAAAATATTGAGCCACTGTAGGAGGAGGCCTTTTGGGTGACAGAAGAACTTGTAGCTACATAAGGCATAGTGAAACAAGAAGTGAAAGAAAGTGCAGAGAAACTGAAGACCCTCATTACCGCACAGACAACAAAAGGGATTTTTATCTAAGAAGCACAAGAAAAGGAAAATTTTGAGAATTTCATTGTGACATGGAAGGGCGAGCAACATAAGGCCTAAGTGGCTTGGGACAAGCTAGGGTGAGTGTTGGGGGGCTATTGGGACATGATTTTGGGATCAATTTTGGGAACTACGCAATGTGCATGAAAGAAAGAAAGATAATTAGCGCACTTTCATGACCAACATGCGCAAAGGAAGGAATATCCTTGAATCCATTAGGAATTTTGGGTCCATTCACAAGGGCTAAGCCTTATTGTAATTGTATAAATATGTAAGGGTTTGGATTTAGAAAAGAAGAAGTCAGAGTTGAGTAGGGAGAGAGTCAGAGAGTAAGAAGTAGTGAATGTATGCGATGCAATGTATGTGATAGAGATAGATAGAGAGATAGGAGAACAATAAAGGAATAATGTATGAGTGTAATGTGCATATTTTGTAATGGATGATTATGAATAATAGAATAAGAAGCCGATCATTGTGGTTGTAGCTCATCTTGGGTGAAGCATGTTAAATATGGTGTCTTTGTATCATGATTTGTTTGTTGTTCTACTTCTTGCACGCATATGATGTATGTCTGCTATTCTGAATATGTTACATGCTCTTATGTTTCTATGCACATGATATAAGGTATAATGAACTAATTCTAAGTATAATGGTTATGAGGACTCCCTCCCATCCCTTCATCACTATGTAAACCTGATTCCTAAAATTCCCATAGATAGCTTAGGTGAGACTTCGCCTACTTGCGGGTGATGCCGAAAGGGCTGGTATATGAGGGTTTTATTGGTGAATTCATGTTGAACCCTAGGTCTTCCTACTATGTGCCAATAGTGGTCAATCTTGTGTTTTCATCTATATTACCCAAAGAGTGAAAGGGGAAGATTTTAAGTATAGGTGATTATACTTTTCCCACCTCATAAAACATGTATATGACCCCTTTTCCATGCATTGGCTTGGATCCTAACATTAGTTTGACCCTTTATCATCATTTTATGAAAAATACTATAGCTTATTGTTTTCCAATCTTCATAATCACTATGGATTAGAGTCCAACCTTGACCATTATCCCCTACCATAGGTCTCCCTTTCTGATGGATTGGAAGAGGAGACATTGATTGATACATGATAAGTTACGTATTGTTATGATTTTTGCATAAGCTTGTTGGATTGAATCATAGTTTTTCGTTTATGGAGACATATGGTACTCCATGAGATTTTGTTTTGATGATTACTTAGAAATCAAAACATCGATGAATCATTCAATATGATACTTATTGTATTTACACTTTACTTCTAATTTCTCAATAGCATAATTTAGTGATTCAATTATTTTAGTCTGTGATTCAAATTGATATGAACACCACCTCACTTCTCCAAATAACTTTAAATTTCAAAGGGTTTGGAACTTCAAACTCCTTTGATCAAGCTTGAACTACTCTAAATACTCAAATCTCTTTGGAAAGATTAATGAACACATCACCCTTTAAAATTTGAATAGGATAATGAAAATAATATTTTCAATAACTATAACATTAATTCAATCATATCCCTGATTTTATGAATCAATTGGTTACTTATTGAGTTGATTGAATGTTCAATGTTTGATCATGAATCTTGTGTATCAAAAGATACATAAAGTATAGCATGAAACATATGATCATGATTATGATACTATAATATTAAAAATGTCTACAAGAAACATTATTTTGTAATACAACATGAAGGTATGTCCCATCTACCAATAAAAACTATAATCTTAACACACAATTCTTGATAAATTTGCATACATTGTTTAGTATGAACTTGACCATTTAGAGAATGCTAAATTCATTAATATACTAGGATTTCCACGTGATGAAAACAAAAAAAAATGCATATGAACATGTTTTTCTTCATTAATATGGTATATTAACACCTTTCCAAGAGAAGCCCTCAATGTAATCATGTCAAATTTGAACACACCATATTATTTGAAATGGCATATTCTTCTAAGTTAAAAAAGTAAGACAACATCAGTGATGATTGATGTATTCAACATGAGTTTTTATTATTTTTCCATATAAAATCTCAAAAATTATTTTCATGAAAAGCCAAATATCAAACTTGAGTCAATAATAACAAATGCTCATATGTGCCTTCCCAATTTCTAATAAATCTCTAAGTTATGTTGCTCACTATATTCAAGCACTTTGTAAATTTGAGAATAAATTTTCTAAAGATGAAACAATGTACAAACATAGTCTAACCTAAACTATAATCTTATTTCCATAACTTATTATAGAACTAATTAATACACCAAATATGACAAATTATGGCATAATAGTTCTTCATGTATTTAAGCACAACCTTTGGGATATAATTTAGACTGCTATGTCTATAATTATCATCCAAACTCACATAGAGGTACCTTGACATCTAGTTGTAGGAATTAAAGTTGATATCAAAGATGTCATTTTCTTCTCTACAATGACATCCTAATGAACTAAGGATGTGACAACCTACATAATTCCACATGTTACAAATTCATAAATTAGAACCTACTTATGTTGTATCCATTCCATGAATTTGATGGAAGAATATCTATGTGGATCAATAACTATCATGATTATTTATATGTTCATTGTGATGCCCCATTATTCCACCTTGCATTATACGTAATTAATTTGTAATAATTTTCATGTTTTAATGTCATGATTGGGTCATGGGCCATGTAATCATTATGTTGAGTGCACCATATTTTAAATCAACGATGAAGTACAAGAGGTAAGTACAAATCATATTGTTACATTGTATTAATGGTTCATGTATGTATATATATCCCACAATACATGGATCCTCCTTAGTCACCTAGCTTTTGGTGGTAGTGACTCCAATAGTAGTAGACTAGACACCATTCGGAGAAATCTATTATTTATAGTGGATCGATTCATGGTAATTTATCTGAAATTGAAAATTATATGCCATTTATTTCTCTATGTGTGTATCTCTATGCGTGTGTACACAAAATTACATCTAAATATATTAATTATATGCCATTTATTTCTCTATATGTGTATCTCTATGCGTGTGTACACAAAATTACATCTAAATATATTAATTTTCCCGACAATTATCCATCTCTCAATTATGTTAATCAAACTACAGGTTCACACTCAACATTTATAGCTTACGTAGCAACAATAAAAACATACCCAACCTCCTACTCCACACACATAGGAGATATTTAGGTATATTTAAATGTTATAGGATGTTCAATAGATAATTTTATTTTAGTAATTTGGAACTTGACAATTTTAGGAGAATTTAGAGGTATAAAAATGGGTTTAAAAAATGTATTATTATAATAAAATTTAAAAAAAATTAATAGGATTCAAGATGATGATTTCAACCATAAAGATAAATATTTTTGTTCGAAAAGAAGATAAGTCGAAAGTACAATTTAAAATAGAATTTTTATTTTTTTCCCTTTGAAAATTCATAACTCTTATTTTATTATTTTAACTATTAATTTATTATTTTCCTTAGGAGGTCAATTTTAGACCTCAAGTTTCACCTAGTTCTTTTTTTACAAGGGCTAGTACATGTATTCCTCTTGCACATGAGAATTTTGTATCAATATCAAGGATGAGGTTGATATATGGAAAGTTTTTAAATGAACCATTTCCATTGGCTTCCTACATGTGTAGAGTACTTATAAATTAAATGTCAATTTTTAACAATAAATACATTTTAACACATATGCCTATTGAACATTTTATAGGGTTTAGTCCTCGTCCTTCTATTCTACCTCATGTGAGGGTGGGAGGTCATACAACATGATATGTTCCTCACAATCTAGCATGTGGGTCTCTATACCATCATTTGAGAGATCTTACCAAGGATATTCCTTTGGAAGACAACATGACTATGCTTAGTGTTGATGCAATGATGGAGTATTCTACAAGATTATGGGTCAGTTTGGAAAAATGGAATGTCATTGGACCTAATCTTTAGAATCTTAAAATTGTTTTGCATGATTTAGAGCAATTAATTGAGTCATATGATTGCATTGTGCCATCTACCCATATTTTTATTGACATAATGCTTGGGAGGAGAGGATGGTGATGGATCACCACTCTTATGTTGAATTTTAAAACAATGTCACAAAAGAAATAGTCTTGTCATTATTTAACTTACATCCAGAGAAAAAAAGTGTATTCTCTTTTCACTTTTGAGAAGTTCTTGTATGCATATTAGAAATTCCCAAATAATGATAAGGTTCCTTAATAATTTCCTAGAATGATTTATGATTAATTTCAAGAAAACATGGAACTTGATTATACATATATGGGATCTAAATTATATGGTGTTTACAAAGGTCATACCTATGAATGACTTAATTGGGTTTAGGGTTCTAGCCCCTCATGCACTACCATGAATTATATGGTGTTTACAAAGGTCATACCTATGAATGACTTAATTGGGTTTAGGGTTCTAGCCCCTCATGCACTACCATGACACCCTAGACTGGTTTCACTTATGAGAGAGTTAGAAATTACATCCTAGTCAACATTTGCATTGAGGGCTCTTATTGGAGAGAGGGTTTCCTTGGTAGGGGTAGAAATTGGCCTAAGAAAAAGGTTGTGATTACCCAATGCATATTTTCCTAAGTTTTCCCAGATTCTAAATAATGTGTTGAGAGTTATGGATGAAACAAAGTTCAAGAAATATGCATCTAGTTGTTAATATATGTATGAGAAATTTATTGCTTAATAAACATGATCCATGGACGTGGTACATGTAGGTACAAGTAATGTCACTTCATTGATTTTAAGGTGTGACAATAAAATTCTAAATATTTCCTCTCGGAATCTCATGCACATATATTTATAAAAGCTTTTGTAGTATACGACATATCTCAATGAAAAATACTTCACTATTTGGAAATAATCTATTCACAAGAGGGTAGCAATGCAGAGATATAAATAATATCTATAATGTCAAGTTTTAAATTTCAAATTCATATATCTCTAGATTGAAGATTTATCCTTTCTTGAGTGCATTTGATTTGCATGTTTACATAGCCCACATTTGGCCCATATTTGTTGACTATGTCCTCTACCTCTCCAATGGACACCAGCGCTACTATAGAGAAAATAGTCCTTGCATAAACCATTATGTATCATATATATATATATAATTTAGTTTCTGAACAAATTAATTATATTTACATCTTATGTTCATGTTGGGTTAATGACTCATTTGAATTGTTCTAGATCTATTTGTTGTTAATGTTGTTATATATTCAAGGCTTAGTTTGAGGATGAGATAATATTAGTTGAGTGATTTGTGGATAGATCGTTGAGTGATTTTAAGATATAATCATTTCATGAAATATCTCTTGGAGATGTATAAATCGTTGTCTTGATGATGAGAATTTCTGAGCTAGTGTACGTGATTGTTGATTCTTTGTTTCTCCATTAACTTTGGTTGTTGTTTTTTTTCATTTGGTATCAAATTATGGTTGAGAGTCGTCATCTCATTGCTTCCACTCTTAGCCTAGAAGATTAGATTGTACTAACACTCACCCCATATGGATGTGATTTTTTGTTTGGCATGTGATTTGGTGTAGGGCAACATATGAAATTTACAGTCTGTAAAAAACCAGGTAGTGCAAATCACTTTTTTTTCTTATGATCTCCCTTTTCCTCAATGTGACACAAAATCTTGTGACTTGTGAATTGTTTCTGAGAAAACATAAGGAGCAACTAGAGTGAAATTCTACGCGTCGAAGGTTATTGAGTGGAGCAAATGATAGGTTAGGTTTTGTCACTGTTGCATGAGTTTTTAAGTCATTTTGCCACATCATACATGTCTCTATTTCCAATTAAATAGAGGACTATAATGAGTAAAAACAATTGTCGTTGATAGTAAGGTACAAACCTGCACAGGAGAAGCATAACAATTTGAGTCGAGACTTGAATCCGTGAATTTAGTAAGTTGATTAGAGGTCATGAATTTCTTCGGCCCGTGGAATTAAGTGAGTGGATTCGAGGTCATGGATTTCTTCAATGAAGATTGCTTCAATGTGGAGCCAACATGATTGTTTTGTTCTTTTCCATGGATTGTGCAACACAAGTGTCAGGTTTATCAATTTGAAATAGAGCCTCCAACTTGTTTTTTCATGAGTCATCAACACTATTTTGATTGAGAGCTCTTGACCAATGATCTAGCATATGGCTACACATAAATTGCTATGAAAAAATATTAAAATACAAGATTTTAGTATGAGAGGTATACTTTTTGAAAAAAAATTCATTGTAAGGCATGTGAAGGTGTTGGAAACTCAGGTTCTAATGGTTCATCACACTTCTCCTAGAAACAGTTGGTCAGGCGATTGACCAACAATTAGAAATAGTTATTCAGGAGATCAAATGGAAGTGACATGAGTCAGTCGAGTAGTCGACTATATTTTCAATCGGACAGTTGACTAGCAGTCAAAGACATTCGTTCAATGAATCAACCAGTCAAGCAATCAACTACGATTTTGACACATGGAAAATTGGGTCGAGCAACTTTGATAAGCTAAATAGAAAACATGGATTTGACAGAGTCAACTCTAACCATCTATGATTGTGTGTGGAAAATATATTCCTAATTTCTAGGATGATGGTTAGATATTGAGACTATAAATAAAGGACCCGATGGGTCATTATTATATAAAGATAGACATGGTTGAAATTCCAGACATCATGTCCAATATGCATTGTGATGTTCTAATCATAATGCGCTATGCTTAAGTGCTATAATGGTGTCTTTAGACACCACTTATGTTTTCTGAATTTATTTCTCTTTGATTATTCATTAGATTCTATTATTCGTTTCATATCAGGTTATACCCAATACCCAACATGGTATCAAAGAAAACGGTTGATATCTCTCATATTGTTTGCAAATCTTGCAGAGTCGAAATCTATTTTTTATTGACTCTAGGTTGGTAATTTGCTAATGGTAACCCGTGGAATCAGATCAGATTTGTTAGATATCGAGGATGGATTCAAAGATTGATACTGATATTCTAAATGGATCAAATTATACTATATAAACACCAGATATGTAAACCTCGCTGAAGAGTAAAGGACATTGGAAGTATATGAATATTGTGATTCCAGATCTGACAGACGATCAGATGAAGTTCATTGTCAATGGAAAGAAGGATGAGGATGTGGCAATTATCATGACCTATATCTCACAATAGATTTCGTTACATACTAGTAGAGTTGATTTCCCTCATCAAGTTTGGAAGAAACTAAAGTCTTTGTTCAATAAATTCGATGAAATCCATCTCATGCAGTTAGAGAAAGATTTGATCTCTCTCGATCGTCATTCCTTCAACATAATTGAGGACTATTTGGTGTGTTTGAAAGAGATGCAGTTGAAATTGGGTGAATGTGGGAAGAATTTTTAGAAGAAATATGGAAAACACATCGATTTGGTCATGATGAACATGAGAACACCATTCAATGTGTTTGTGTTGACATTCTACACCAACTGGAAAGAACACAAGGAATATGGTAAGGACTATAACTTTGAAATTTTTTACGTCTTACTGATTAATGATCAACATAGATTTCTTGAAGAAGGAAATTTTGATGGAAAACATAAATATCACTTGATCAAGGGAAAGGGAAAGGTGAATCATAAGGAAAGAGGATGGCTTGATACCCCTATACATAGATTGACCAAAAAACTAAAGGGAGGATTGATGAACCTCAAAAGAATGAAAAGAATAAGTCATGTCAGTACTTTGCAAATACTATACATGTGGAGAGAAATTGATACAAGAAGAGAGATGACTTAGAGGACACGTGTTTGTACAAGTTTAAACTTATCAAGCACTTATTTCTCATTACATGAAAAACAAATTGTTTGTCAATTATGGGTGTACTCATCATATGGTTAAGGATTCTTCCTTGTGCACATCCTTAGATAAAGTTGTTGGAATACTGAGAGGGGGGGCGGGGGTGAATCAATATTGGCACTTTATTATCACTTTTAACCATAATATGAAATCTTTAACATCAACAACAATATATAATCAATATATCATGAGAAATATAAATCAAAAAAGAATAATAGATGTCCACAAAAACACAATACACCAGTATTTACATGGAAACCCAAATGGGAGAAAACCACAAAATGATTTTCTTATATATCAAAAAAATGAATTCATTGGAAACACCAACTTCCCAATTCTCTAGCTACAAATAGAAGGAGGCTACGACCCCCTATTTACAGGATCCAACCTAAAGGAAGATACAACTCCCTGAATTCTCTAGCTCCAGTGAGAAGGAGGCTAAAACCCCCTAATTCTCATAATCCAACCTGAAGGAAGCTCCAAATCCCTTTGTTCTTCAACACAATCCGGAAGGAGGCTATGAACCCATTTCCTTGCCCCATCCCGCTACCCCGAAATATAAGTGTAGACCAACTTTCACTACCACAGTCACTGCCACTATCTCTATCTCTGTCACTATCACTATAACTGTCACATCAACCTATAACTTATTACATCAACTTGTCATTGCCACTGTACCATCAACTTGTAACTGATCATCAGCATAATCTATACCAAAAACTGTACCATATCATCCATATACTGTGTACCAATATATGTAGCATAACCTCCATCAATCATATACCATAAGATATGCCAAATGTAGATACCATAACATCAATTATGAGTAGCTAATCAAGTATCAAATCATATACCATGTACTAGAGCATCAACCATGTATAGAACATGTACGATATACCATACCATATATCTAAACCATATCATGAATGAAGTGCCTCAAAGAATCAAAGAAAGTGCCTCATGCATATGACACCATACATCAAGTGTATACCTCAACCATACATCCACATCTCAAATATATGTCTCTAATTATGAACCATAACAATCATGTTCTAACCATATAAGAGAGTATACCTAAATCAACCATGTAGCCAATGTGTACCTCCATCATGTGCCAATCCAAACATACCTCAAGCACGTACCATATCCTAACCAAGTATGATAATCACAAAAAGCACATAACCATACCTATACCTTTTTAGTTGACTTGATACACAATAGTGTTGACTTGTATCTTTCCTCTAACCTCAAGGACCTGGTACAAGCATTTCCTCCAAAACTATCTTATCCTCACTGGACTAAGAGTCCTTATCATACAAAGCCTTGCATGACGAGCACTATGCAACCCATGGGGATGCCTCACGTGACATTGGTGGTTTAACCCATAGGGATCGGGGGTCAATCAAACTAGAGTTTCCTCAAATAATTTCTCTCCCTTATGCAACCCTGAAACTCCCACACTTCCTACTTGTCACTACCTCATATTTCACCATCCCAAACTTTCCAAATAGATCACTATTTCACTAGAAGATATTCAATAGAATAAGTGGGTGAATGTACTTGTGAATGACTCCTTGAGGTGTATTTATACTTTTTATAGGTAACCTCTTTCCTTAATCTTAGGGGATTCTTAAATTTCTTGTTGCAACCACTTTTCCCTTTCATTAATTGGCTTGTAACTAACTAGGGGATTCTTGACCATTGTTTGGGGCTTCTAACTTCACAAGTGCATAACTCCTCAACTGTGAGGAACCACATGGTGTACCACCTATCACTAGAAACAA
>CBVK0100692818.1:0-11062 GCA_900067695.1 Picea abies
CTTTTTGGCTTAAGCTCCCTAGCTTAGCCCTTTTCCTTAATTTTTTAGGCCCCTCCCTTTCCCTAACCAGTGGAGTTTAGTCCCCCATATATTTTATCATGGTTGATCTGTGCACAGTGATGTATTTTATATTAATTATGATATATGTACAAAAACATGCGCACTTGCCTTTAACATCTAGGCTCTCCAGCCTAATAAAACATAAGCATTCTAGCTTATAATAATTGGCTCAAAAACCTATAAAACATAGCATATACACAAAGGCTCGCTGGCCTCATAATCACGTGCACTTAAGATGTTGCGCCCGATATCCTGGAATGTGCAAACTTCCTCATTTTACTGCACAGTACATGCACGCACTATGCCATGAAATGTGCATACAAAAATGATATCAAAATAGCTCACCATCTTAGTACATTTTCATTCACATTACAATTGGGTTCGGCCTAGGGATATTACAATCCCCTCCCCTTATTTATGCACTGCCCTTAGTGCATTATGTACCCATATACAACAAAATTTTCAAAAATCCTCAAAAAGATGTGCGTATTCTGCCCACATTTCATCCTCATGCTCCCAAGTATCATCCTCAGGACCGTACCAGGTCTATTAAACTTTTACAATACTTATGGCTAAGTTCCAGAGCTGTTTGATTTTCTAGTCTAGAATGCATACTAGATGCACTTGGAAAGTGCCTTCTTGCTCCACCTAAATCACATTCCAATCAATAACATGATTAGCATCAGGTATATATTTCTTTAGCAATGATACATGGAATACATTATGAACAGACATGGATGTAGGCAATGAAATCATATAATCAACTGGACCAATCCTCTCTAGGATTTCAAATTGCCCAGAATAGCGAGCTACCAACTTGGAACAATGTCCCAACTTCAAGGAACTTTTTTTGGCCTTCACTTTCAAAAATACATCGTCACCCACTTTAAATTCCATGTGAGTTCTGCCTTTATCAACATAGTTCTTCTGCCTGTCTTGGGCAGCCTTTAAATTTTATTTTATTTTTATCATTTGCTCTTCCATTTCCCTAAGCAATTCTGGTCCAACCACTGCTCTATCTGCTGGGTTATCCCAAATTACTAGTGTGTTTCTCTTTCTGGCATAAAGTGCCTCAAATGGACTCATCTTTAGAGATGCTCGGTACCCATTGTTATAAGCAAACTTGGAAAACACCATTCATTAAGCACATGAAAAAAGATGGTGCATTTGACAACCCAAATGGCACCACTGTGAACTCATAATGACCATACCTTGTCTTGAAGGCGGTCTTGTTGATATCTTACCCTTTAATCCTTACCTGATGGTATCCTGATCTAAGATCTATGTTTGAAAATATCGTGGCATCCTTCAATTGATCAAAAAGATCATCAATCCTTGGCAAAGGATATTTATTCTTTACAGTCACTTTATTCAAGTGTCTAAAATCAATCCACAATCTTAATGTTCCATCTTTCTTCTTCACAAACAAGACTGGGGCACCCCAAGTTGACACACTTGGGTGTATAAATTCCTTCTTCAAAAGATCTCCAAGTTGCATTTGCAACTCCTTCAAATCTAGTGTACTCATTCTGTAAGGATTCTTTGACACGCAAGATGCTCCAGGAATTAAATTTATAGAGAAATCAATATCTCTCTTTGGGGGTAGTCTTGGTACCTCCTTCAACACATCTTCAAATTCTTCCAAGACTCCATAATCTTCTATATTTGGCACCTTATCTTTACGTGTCTCTTCCATATGTGTTGCAAATATTTGACATCCTTTTCTATAACATTTCTTCAGCTGCAATGCTGAAATTTCTCTAATGGTTATTGCCTTGGGAATTCCTTGCATTCGCCTTAGGTTCCCTTCCTCACCCAAAAAAGTAAATGCCTTGTTATGATAGTCTAGGGTAGCATGATGTCGGTCCAACCAATCCATCCCAATTAGACAATCATAGGAACCTAAAGGCAAGATGTTCAAATCTGCCCTGGTGTCCATTCCATTCATGTCCATAAGACTTGACTTAACCATCTCATTAACTTTTATTCTGGCTCCTGTAGCCAGCTACACCAACCAAGATTTCCCATGCTTACTTCTTGGCAAATGCAAACTTTCCAGCATCTTAGCATCTATATAACTATGACTATCACCTGAATCAATTAAAATAGCAATGGTTTGGTTGTTAATCATACCTTCCACTTCAATCATGTATGAATGATACTCTTATTTCTTGTTGTCTAGGGATGTATAGATCCTTGGCACATTTCTACCCATGTCCTCCACTATTTCATCTTGTTGTACATTGTGAACAATTCTCTCTTTTTCACCTCTGTGAGGATAATCTCTAAACATATGATCCCCTTTACAACCCCAACATTGAATAGGTGGTTGCCTCGACCTTTGACCTCCTGCTTCAATCATTTTAGGTTCTCTATAAGTTGGTTGTCCTTGAGTATTATTTCTGAATAATGGTGGCTTAGATCCCTTCTTCCTCTGATCCATATTGAACTTCTTTTTGTCTTCCAAATATTTTTGGAAAGTTGACCTTGCTTTCTGTTAACCATATAGGCATTTAGCTTGCCTTATGGTCTCCTCCAATGTCTGGGGATCATCATACTATATTTTTTCACTGATAAATGATGACAATCCACTCAAATACCTATGAATCTTAGATGTATCATCCTTGATAAAAGAGACATACTTCAGCAGTTCTAGAAACCTTCTCTCATATTCATCTATTTCCTTACTTCCAAGCTTGAGTTCAAAGAACTCTTTCATTTTCTTGTCATAATATCTTTTAGTCAAGTATTTCTTCTCAAAATAATTCTTGAATTCCCTCCAAGTAACACTTTTCTCTTTAATGTGTTTCACCTGCACAAGGTGCTCCCACCACATGGATGCCTTTCCCTTGAGTTGATAGGTGGAAATTATACCTTATTGATGCAGACCTATCGACCCTCGGGCCAAGATTAGCTCACATGATCATTCTTTAACCCCTATGAGCCGAATCGGCTCTTTCAGATTCCTACTGGAATCTCCTTTCAAATCGATACATAGGTCCTTTTCACAGCTCTCAATCTTGCGAGTTCGCAAGTTGTGAGTCCTGACTCTTCCTCTCCAATCTCACGATACCCGAGATCATGAAATGGGTATAACTCTTCTTTCGTCAGCACCCTCCATGCATGACCATCGGCTAAGCTTCACGCTAGTTCCTCTCGCTATTCGCCACTTCGCGAGTTTTGGCGTCCAACCTTGGTACCTTCCTTTCACAAAACCCCAAGAAGTGAAGTTGACTTTTCTCCTCGCGTTCTCGCTACTCACGACTTCAAAATTTTAAATGTCGAGCTCTCATGCCCTTATCTCGTGAATCCCTGAGACGCGAGAGGTCAACGAAGTTTTGACTCCTTCACCAGATGACGTGTGTCTGCCTATATAATTCCAGTGCCCACCTTGTGGTTATACCATGTGTCCCTTGTGCCTAGCTTCGGCACTTCGCGACTTCGCCTTTTGCGACTTCGGGACTTTTGGGACAAAAGTCTTGACTCCCTGCCTAACGATATGTCGAAATGCCAAAATTTTGACACATTGTCAATGCGGTCCCACAACGGAACTTCCCACCTTTTTGGAGTTTTGGACTTCATGACTTCACGAATCCTAATACTGAGCTTTCATCTCTTCAACCCATGAAACCCCGAATTGGTCAATGAAGGTCTGACCTCCTTGTCGGCGAGTGTGCCACCTGTCCACTCTTAGATGCATGGTCTCGATCTTCTCGTGACTTCACCACTCGCGAAGTCAAGAGACTTCCTTTTCTAACCTTTGATGTCTGAATCCCCGATAGAGAGGATCTTGTGACATGTCTCCTTCTTCCAGCGAACAACTCAGATTCCTTTTCTATTTCGGGACTTTGCCTTTCATGAGTTCACGAATCTTGAGGCAAGGCTTACAGTCTTCCAACTCGCGAAACCCTGAAATGAGATTTCGTGAGTGATCCAATGGCTCTTGTTGGTTTAGATCCTATGGCCCAACTTCTTCTATGCTTAAAATTAAAAAAAAAAATTCACCATAACCCTCCTTGCTCCTCTGCATGATCTGACGGTTCTTGGGACTTCGTGAATTCCCCTCAGAGAATTTCGATCATCCAATTCCTTCTTGACAATTCCCACAAAACGAACATGATATTCCTTTATGGAACTTCTCCTCCTGCAAAACAACTTCGTTATGCCTCCTTTGAACACTTAAGGCACTAATTCTTCTTGAGTTTCTCTTCGACAACTCGCATCTTCAAGGAGATTCCTGCACACTTTAAGATGAAATCATACATTTAAGATGAAATCATACATTCACACATCAAAGAAAATGCATAACAGAGAGTAAACAAGCATATATAAATCAGCATGTACAACATAGAAAGAAATTGAACACCATGAGTCTTAACTAAAGATTTTTGTATTAATCCATAACTTTTGTACATGGGGTTTTACTCTACACAGCTCTCTGCTTCTTCTCTCCTGTGCTCTCTTGATTGATTATGCTGCTAATGGTACAATGATACAAGTGAGGGTGTCTATATCTGTTTTTCCTCCGGCTCCTAAAACTGTCTAATCTAAGAATTCAAAGCTACCTACTTACATTTACTAGCATAAATGCATCTTAGTCCTTCAGACGAGAGCGTGATGCTCAAGGTATGATTACAATCTACAAGTATGCCTTTTCTTAATTATCTCATTTAAGTTTGGTGTATCTAGCTTGAAAACATTTCAAACAATTCATCATGTGACAAAATGTGTTGGCACTTGCCCCACGCTCGCTTGTTGGCAATGCTCCTGCATCATACTCCCTCACTTGAAAATTTCATGGGCTCCTGTCCATGAGCTCTCGCACAATCTGCCCATGCTTTTGGATCTTTGTTTCATTCTCCCAACTGGCATCTTCAACTGGATGTCCCTTCCACTTGACCAAGTATTCAAAATATTCTTTTCTTCTGGTCTTCTTGCTAACTCTTTTGTTCAGTATACTTTCCATCTGTGGCTTCTCTGCAACTAGCATCTCTTTTGTCCATTGAACCTATGGTTTTTCACTGTCTGCTCCATCTTTGTATGGGTACAAATCTGAGACATTGAATATCGGAGAAATTTCGATCCCATCGAGTAATTCAATCTCATAAGCATTTGCCCCAAATTTCTTCAAGACCTTACATGGTCCGATCTTATTCATCTTCAATTTGTTGTATGTCCCCTTCAGGAATATTTCCTTTCTCGGATGTACCAGAATCAAATCACCAACCTCAAATTGAAGTTGTCTCTTGTGTTGATCTACTCTGCACTTATACTCTTGGCTCGAGTTTTACAATCGCTTCTTCACCTGGCTATGAAGTTCCTTCATTACTTCAGCAAAATCTTCTACAGTAGCACTTCTAATCTCATCCCGTTCTAAATCCCTCAGTTCAGATACTCCTTTTGGCTGTGTCCCATAAACAATTTGGAATGGAATTTTCCTTGTTCTTCTGTTGATTGAATCATTATAAGAAAATTCCGCCCATGGAAAAATATTGTCCCACTGACTGTGGTGTTCTGTCACCAAGCTCCTTAGCAAGTCTCCCAAACTTCTATTCACAACTTATGTCTATCCATCCATCTGAGGATGATAAGCTGAACTAAATGACAAGTTTGTTCCCAGTTTTTTCCTTAAGGTCCTCCAAAAGTGTCCCACAAATTGGGTGTCTCGATCCGAAACTATGCTCCTTGGTAAGCTGTGAAGTTGAATGACCTCTTTGAAAAATAGATTCCCAATGTGAGTTGCGTCACTGGTTTTCTGACATGGTATGAAGTGTGCCATATTAGAAAATATGTCTACCACTACAAAGATTGAGTCAAACCCTCTTTGTGTTCTCGATAGACTTAATATGAAGTCTAAGCTGACTGCATCCCATGACCTATCAGGTATGGGTAACGGTTGATATAAGCCTGCATTATGCCTCTTCCCTTTTGAATGTTGACAAATTCTACATCTGTCCACGAATATTTTGACATCTTCTCTCATTCCTAGCCAATAATATGACTCATTTAGCTTTGAGAACGTCTTGTCATGACCAAAATGCCCGACCAATCCTCCACTATGTTTCTCCTTCAACAGATTCTCTCTCATGGAGCATTTTGGAATACAAAGTTGATTACCCTTAAATAGTAATCCTTCCTGGATCATGTATTCTGTCCATTGACTCCTGTCCCTGAGAATTGGATTCTCAACTTTTTCATAGGCCTCTTTAAAATCTGGATCATCTCTGTACATGTCCCTGAGATCATCAAAACCCAGTTTTTTGACTCTGAACTCCTGTAACAACAAACATTTCCTGCTCAAAGCATCAGCAACTTTGTTAGGAGTTCCAAAAATATGCTTAGTTACAAAAGTAATGTTCTGCATGTATTCAACCCATTTAGCATGTCTTTGATTCAACTTCTCCTATTGAGTCACAAATTGCAAAGCATGATTGTCACTGTATAAGACAAACTCCTTCGGGATTAAGTAATGCCTCCACTTCTTTAATGCCTGAATAATAGCATAGAACTCCTTATCATAAATGGAATATTTCACTTTCACTTCATTTAGCTTCTCGCTGAAGTATGTTATCAGCCTGTCTTCTTGGCTAAAGACTGCCCCTATTGCAAATCCACTTGCATCACATTTTACCTGAAATGTCGTTTTGAAATCCGGCAACACCAAAATTGGTTGTTCCGTGATTTTCCTTTTCAACAAATTAAAACTTTTCTCAACCTCTTCTGTCTAGTGAAAAGACTTGTGTCTCTTCTTCACTATGTCCATCATCGGTGCACGAATTCCAATGAAATTTCTGATGAACTTCCGGTAGAAACTAGCTAATCCATGAAAACTTCGAACCTCAAATATACTCTTCGGTGATGGCCAATTCTTAATTACCTCCACCTTATCTGGATCCATCCTCAACTTCTCTACAGAAATAACAAAACCCAAATAAATGAGCTATGTCTTCATGAATGAGGATTTCTTCATGTTTATCAACATCGTCTCTTGTTGTAATCTCTTCATCACTGTAGCCAAATGTTTCAGATGCTCTGCCTTTGTTTTACTGAAAATCAGTATGTCATCCAGATACACAATAACAAATTTTCCGATGAAATCCTTTAGGACTTCATTCATCAACCTCATGAAGGTACTTGGTGCATTCGTTAAGCCAAATGGAATAACAATCCATTCATACAACCCTTCGTTAGTCTTGAAGGTTATCTTCCATTCATCACCTTCTCTCATATGAATCTGGTGATATCCACTTTTCAAATCAATCTTTGAAAAAAAAAATTCTCCACTCAAGCAATCCATCAAATCATCCATTCTTGGCAATGGAAATCTGTACCTAATGGTTATCTTGTTGATTGCTCTTGAGTTATTACACATCCTCTAGCCTCCGTCTTTCTTTGGACTGAGTACTATCGGAACAACACATGGACTCAAGCTTTCTCTAACCAACCCTTTGTCCATTAAATCCTGGACTTGTCTTTTGACCTCTTCATTCTTCTGTGGCATCAATCTGTACATTGCCTTGTTTGGTAAACTAGCTCCAGGTATGAGATCAATGTGATGACTTACACTTCTGATCGGTGGCAACGAATGAGGTGGTTCTTCCATTACTATATCAGCAAACTCTTCCAACAGTTTCTGAACCTCTTCCGGTAAATCATCTACCCTTGTACTAGTTAAAATAATCTTAGGCTTCCTGACCACAATGAATTGTGGTTCCTCCTTCTTCTTAACCTCTGTAAGAAGTTCCTTCTCACTCACGAGAAGTATAGTGTTGCTTAGTTCAGGTTTCACCTCCTTGTCTTTGATTGGAAGCAACATGTGAGTTCTCCCATTCTTCTCTAGGGTGTATGTGTTCTTCCTCCCATCATGAATCATGTTTCTGTCATATTGCCACGGTCTACCCAACAATAGATGAAAAGCATCCATGGGAATAACATCACAAAGTATTTCATCTTTACACCCTTCTATTTTAAACTCAACTAAACATTGTTTAGTGACATTTACCTGATGTCCTTTTTGTAGCCATGAAACTCTGTATGGGCTCGGATGTTCAATCGTCTCCAACTCCAGCTTTTCTACCATCTCTGTAGAAATGAGATTATTTTTGCTATCATTGTTCACAATGACTTTGCATACCCTATCCTTGGTCTTGCAAGCGGTCCAAAAAAATTTGTTCCTTTGGATCGAACTCTCCACCTCCTTCTCTAGTGTTAAGAGAACTTTTTGCGTCATCAACGATCTTCCACCTTCAGCATCTTCCACCTCAACATTTTGCCTATGTGCTTCAGCAATGTGAGTCTCACCACCATCTTTCTTTTTTTTTGGACACTCATAATATTTATGTCCATTCTTTCCACACGTGAAGCATTTCACCACTGCACCTCTTCCTCTTCCTCTACTTCTCGTATGAGGAAAAATGTTTCCATCAACATACTGACCTCTCTGTTCAGTATGCTACCCTCTCTGTGAGCTTCCACCTCTCTCAATTTGAGTTTGAGGTTTCTTCCAGTCTTCCTTGGGTTTCTGATTTTTATCCTAGGCAATTGATTTGCCTCTGGGATGACTTCTACCTCGGCTTCTTTGGCCTTTTTTTCGACTTAGCTTCTCTTCAAATTTTAGAGCCATCTGATAAGCATCTTCCACCGTTCGGATGGTCATCATGCTCATCTGATCTTGAATGTCATATCTCAGACCATTCATGTACCTGATAACCTTTTCATCATCACTTTCACGATGACCTGCGTTGATGTTTAGCCTGTAGAATTCTTCAGTATATTCCTTCACTGACATCAGCTTCTGTCTCAAATTTTTCATTCTCTGAAATAGAATAATCTGGTAATCCCTGGGAATGAATTTCGCCTTCATATTCACAATCATCCTATCCCAACTCTTGATTTTCTGCTTGCCTTTACAGCGTCTGTCAGCTTGTAGTTAATCCCACCACAATGTTGCATGTCCTTTCAATCTTGTGACAACATGTTTGACCTTCTTGTCTTCCTCGACATATTCATAGTCAAAATATGTGTCCATAGCTCTAATATAGTCTAGAATCTCTTCAGCATCCAGGTTTCCCTCATATACTGGAATGTCCATTTTTTCCCTAGAACCCATTTTTGCAACAGCCCTAATCAGGCATTCATTTGCCGCATCTTCCGCTGTGACCTCTTCTCCTTCATGTGCAACTTCATTTTCACTTTCAGAATCACTGACATCTCCAACACCAAGTGTATGCCTCTATGTTGTCTCCATGTCCTCAAGTCTAGCATGTATGTCACACATCTCTCTTTCCATGGCTGGATTTGGCACCTGCCTACCCCTTCCTCTTGGCATTTCCTTTTCCTCTGGTGGATCGGGTGTTTGCCTGTCTCTTCTTATCGACGGCATGGCTGAGATTTTCTTTTCCTTGCTATAGAAAGCAAAGAAATCTTTCTGTGCTCTGATAGCACACTGACGTAGACCTATCGACCCTCAGGCTGAGATCCGCTCATAGGATCATTCTTTAACCCCTTCGAGCAGGATTGACTCTTTTGGATTCCTACTGGAATCTCCTTTCAAATCGATCCACAGGTCCTTTTCACAGCTCACAATCTCGCGAGTTCATGAGTTGTGACTCCTGAGTCTTCCTCTCTAATATCATGATACCCGAGATCACGAAATGGTTATAGCTCTTCTTTTGTCAGCACCCTCCATGCATGACCACCAACTAAGCTTTATGCTAGCTCCTCTCGCTATTCGCCACTTCGCGAGTTGTGGCATCCAACCTTGGTACCTTCCTTTCACGAAACCTTGAGAAGCGAAGTTGAATTTTCTCCTCACATTCTCGCTACTCATGACTTCACAAGTTTAAATGTCAAGCTCTCGTGCTCTTATCTCCTGAATCCTCGAGAAGCTAGAGGTCAACGGGGTGTTGACTCCTTCACCAAATGAAGTGTGTCCACTTGTCTACTTCCCAAGCCCACCTTGTGGTTCTGCCACGTGTCCCTCGTGCCCGGCTTTAGCACTTCGTGACTTCTCCTTTCACAACTTCGGTACTTTCGGAACAAAAGTATTGACTCCCTGCACACCAATATGCCAAAATACCTAAATTTCGACACGTCGTCAACGCAGTCCCACAACGAAAATTCCCGCCTTTTTAGAGTTTCGGATTTCGTGAATCTTAATACTGAGATTTCATCTATTCAACACATGAAACCCCAAATTGGTCAATGAAGGTATGACCTCTGTGTCAACGATTGTGCCACCTGTCCACTCTTAGATAGACGGTCCCAATCTTCTCGCGACTCCACCACTCGCGAAGTCAAGAGACTTCCTTTTCTGACCTCCGATGTCCAAATCCCCGATAGAGAGTATCTCGTGACACGTGTCCTTCTTCCAGTGAACAACTCAGATTCCTTTGCTATTTTGGGACTTTGCCTTTTGGGACTTCACGAATCTTGAGGCAAGGCTTACATTCTTCCAACTTGCGAAACCCCGAAATGAGATTTCGTGAATGACCCAATGGGCCTTGCTGGTTCAAATCCTACGGCCCGACTTCTTCTACACTTAAACTTAAAAAAAAACTTCACTGTAACCCTCCTTGCTGATGCAGGGGCATCGCCAACGTCTAGCGAGCATCAGGCAACCACAACACATTTTGAGCACATGATACATTGTTTAAAAACTTTTGAAGATTGGATGCGCCACACTTAAATGTGATAGTTAAGGAGAGGTGTACTAATAAATTGTAATCAGACCTTGAGCGACCCGCTCTTGTATGAAGGACTAAGAAGGCATTTATGTTAGTAGGTAGCTTTAATGCATAGATTAGATAGTTTATAATGAGAGAGGGAAAACGGAATATAGACACCCTCATTTTTTGTATTGTAATATTATGATAAAGAGTAGGAGGGCATAGAGGAGAAACAGAGAGAGTTGTGTAGCAGATTCCATGTATAGAAGTTCTGAACTAATATGAGAAAGATGTGATTCAGACTCATGGTGTTCATATATTCTCTGTGTATGCAT
>CBVK0100692819.1:0-11061 GCA_900067695.1 Picea abies
AAATAAAATAACATTACTAATATAATATGCCCCAATTAAGGGGTAATGAGACAATATTAGGGCTTAACACAGTGTTACTTCCGCGACAGGGTGGTGGAAGGACCGTGGAGGCTTTCGACAGCGACTTTTTTGCTTGGCTATCATGACAAATCCCAGCTATTGAGGACTACCCATATGCAGGGATCGACTTTTCCAGAGATCCAGCGATACCAGTGCCTCCTGGTGAGGAACGAGGGGAGATGGGTAAGTCTCCACCTGTGTATGTTTTGTTTTGTTTTGTTTTTTGTTTTGTTTGCATATGTAATTTTTTTGTCTTTTTTGATATATATATCATGTTTTTGTATACCAGAGTTTTTTATGAGTGAACGTTTATTGCATGCAGATGTGGGACCCATGAAACCTACTGACTATGCACGGAACAGGTGTCGCCCATGGCCAGAAGCCGTAGTTTCCGCCACTGGGGGAGCAACAGTAGCAGGGAACCTCCCAGCAGGAGAGGCCAAGAGGGTTCTTAGGCGGATTGAGCGGAACTTCACTTCGCTCACTCGCATAGTTCCCATGGAAGAGATAGAGGACCTGCCACCGTCCATGCAGACTCATGTTGTGGGGGCATTTCAGACATGGGTCCGATTATTTAGGCATTTAGCCCATGCTGTAGATGATTATAACAGGGCCCATAGGCCCTGAGCAGACTTTTAGACTTTTTATGTGCCACGAGCACCTTATTGTATATATTTTTTGAGGGCATAAGCCCGGTGACTCGTTACTATTCCCACTTTTGAGGCGCTTGCACCCATCTATGTACTCTGAGGATTTTATGATGTTTATATATGGTTTTTATCTCTTTTTGTGTCTTATGGATTATGTGTACAAGAATGTATTTACATGTTTATGTTCATGATCTTATTATATGTGAGCAAGATGCCAATCTAAAATGTGATTAGCTAGAGTATCTGTGATTTGATTTAAACTCCTAGGAACATGAAAATATGTGATATAATCAAAGTTGCATTCCAAGAGATGTACCCTAAGGAATCATCGGTGTAAAGTGGGTTCATGCACACGGTATATTATGTTTAGCTGCGACATAACCAGTTGAGCATCTAGATAGACCCGGAGACGAGAGATACCCAATGAAAAAGCGTCACGAAGCAACTCAATAACTGCGCTATACTCAGCAACATTATTTGTGGTGTCACCTAAGCATATACCTCCAGAAGATAACAACTAACCCTGTGGTGTAAAGATTACCCAAGCTGCGGAGACAAGCCTCCGCGTGTGTCGACTAGCACCATCTGCATACCCAACGAACACCTCGGATTCACTTGACATCTTCCATATTGACGAAAGACAACATCAATGACACGTCCATAACACTTTTTAAAAGAAACGTCAAAAGGTAATAGTACAAAGACTATACATATGTTACAAAAAGTTACCCACAGTGACCATTCTATGAGTAATACTTCTTGAGGTAGAGCCCATTTCTAGGCTCCGCCAAAGCATTCCCTTCAAAATCGACCAAACGATAAGCACCCTTTTTTAAAACCTCCTTAATAATGAAGGGTCCAAACCACATGGGTTTAAACTTTCCTGCCCCCAGAGGGTCCTTATCTTGGTCATAGACCAGGACAAGGTCGCCCTCAGAAAAAACCCAAGGACGAACGAACCTATCATATTGACACTTGACCTTATGTTTATGAGCCTCGTTGGCCAGGGCCGCACCGCGACGCTGTTCATCAAGTTTCTCAAGGTGTACTAACCGTTCTTCAAGTGGAGAAGTGTCTGGCAATAACTGTACTGCCAATTTTAGAGATGGGATTTGACATTCGATGGGCAAGACTGCCTCCTGCCCGTAAAGACTTGGAAAGGTGAGAAACCGGTTGCAGTCTTAACTGATGTTTGGTAAGCCCATAATGTCGAGTATACCATCAAATGCCAGTTTGAATTGGCTGAGTTGATAGTTCATTGTAGAATCTTCTTAAGCATTTTGTTTACAGCTTCCACCTGCCCATTGGCTTGGGGGTAGTAAGGTGATGAATGTTCCTGCCATAACCCAAGCTTTGACGTTAACTCAGTCATCATTTGATTCTGAAAGTGACTACCATGGTCAGTGACAATCTCTCTCGGGACGCCGAAGCTTGCTATAATTTGGTTAAATAAGAAGAAAGTTGCAGTCTCTTCGTCATCTTTAAACGTTGGCATAGCTTCGACCCACTTAGTGAAGTAGTCGACAGCTACTATGATATAGTGGTGCCCCCTTGCTGACGGGGGGTTGCATGTAGTGTAATCAATCCCCCATTTAGTGAAGGGACCAACTGTGATGACAGGAAACATAGGAGCTGGATGTGCCCTCATCTTCTGAGAGAATATTTGGCACGGATGGCACTTCTTGACCGACTTGATACAATATTTGATAAGTGTGGGCCAGAAGTAACCTACGCATAAAATATTTTGGGCTGTTGCCAACCCAGATAAGTGACCGCCACAGGCTCCTATATGATAATCGTTGAGCACTATGATGGCCTCCTCATGAGTGAGACATCGACGCAAGATGCAGTCTACACCTCTCCGATACAACGTATCATTGAGTATGAGATAATTCTTAGCCTGATGGCGTATCCGTCGATGCTCATCACGAGAAGCAGAGGTGGGGCACTTCAAAGTTTGGAGATAGATCAGTATATCTCTGTACCAGGGGTCTGACGATTCAATCAAACACATATCCCCCCGGATAGGCGATTCCTCAGGCACAACGTCACCTAACTCAATCGGAAGTTCCGAAATAAGTTCTGCGAAGACCAATGACTTCTTGGACTTTGCTGAAACGAAGTCTAAGTCAAATTCTTGGAGGATGACCATCCATCTACTGATTTTTCCACCGATAACTCATCGTGTCAATATGTACTCGAATGGATTCACGGTAGCAATGACGGTGGTCTTGCGAAACAGAACGTAGTGACGAAACCGTTGAACAGCATGAACTGTTGCCAACGCAAGTTTTTCTAGATGGGAATAATTAAGTTCTGGTCCCACGAGTCCTCGACTCAGGTAATAGATCACGTATTCTGAAAATGAATCATCTTCCTGAACTAGAACCATGCCTATAGTTGACTCTGCGGCAGCCAGATATAATAGGAAATCCTTGTTATAATTAGGTGGCCGTAGCAGAGGCGCAGTGGTGAGGGCATGTTTTAATGCGTCGAAAGAGCATTGAGCGGCCTCATCCCAAAAAAAGGGAACATATTTCTTCAGTAAACGCATAAATCCCTTGGTGATTTCGGCATAGTTGGCGATGAAGCGTCGTAAGAAGTTCGCCTTACCTTGAAGACTTTGAAGTTGTAAGATTGTGTGTGTGGGGGGCAATTGGATTATTACCTCCACCTTAAGAGGATCCACCATGATCCCTATTGTTGAGACAATGAAACCTAACAAACGTCCTGACGTGATGCAAAAGCTGCACTTGTTGGGATTCAAGCGAATCCTGAAGTAGCGACAGCGTTCGAAGATTAGTCGGAGGTGCATAGGATGATCCTTTCACTTGCGAGAGCGTGATGCTAAATTATCTAGATAGGCCTCGACTATATGTTTGAGGTCATGAAACGCAAAAGACATGGCCCGCTGGAAAGTGGCTCCAGCATTTTTGAGGCCAAAATTCATCTTACGATAGGTGAATGTACCCCACAGACAAATGAATGTCGTTTTGTGTTGGTCCTCAGGTTTGATTTGGATTTGGTTATAGCCCGAAAAACCATCCATGAACAAACAGGCTTCACAACCAGCACATTCATCAATGATCTGGTCAATGAATGGGGTTGGATAATTATCTTTTGGGCATGCCTTATTCAAATCACGGAAATCGGTACATACGCGAATCATGACTTGTTTTTTATCGACCGGCACAGGGTTTGACACCCATTGAGTCAAATGAATATGGTAAATGAACCCTGCCTTGAGAAATTTCTCAACCTCACTCTTGATGGTTGCTGCTTTCTTAGGACTAACTGGACGAAGTTTTTTTCAAACAGGCTTAGCATCAGGATACGTTGTGATTTCATGTTCAACTATTTTCGGATCGATGCCTGGCATTTTGTCATAAGACCAGGCAAAAACGTCGCAGAATTCTTTGAAAAGATTCGTGTAAATTTGAATCTCTTCAGGGGAGCAATCCGCTCCGACAAAGAAATTTTCCACGATGCGAGAGTTTCAGAAGATATTGATAGGTACAGTTTCAGTGATAGTCGCCATATTGCCCACGGCATAAATTGCCTGTGTAGCTAAGAGGTTAATAGGACATGGTTGATCTCCCGTCATGGTGATAGTGAATTCTTCTGCCGCAATTCGATTTAACTCTGGGAGGAAATATGATCTGTGATGAAGATCTTCCCAAGGTTTGTCCAGACTAGTCATTGCTTCGATCACTGCTTCGTTTGAAGGAAAGACTAAGTCTAACGAAGCAGTGGTAGCAGGAGAACCCTGAGCCCAAATAGTCTCGGGAAGTGGATCCAACTCTTGTGCGGGAGTCGGATCAGGGGTAGCTGAAGCTTGCTGGACTAAAGAGTACGCTACTTCAGCAGCCGACAAGGGCATGGACATGTCAGAGTGCCCTGTCTCATCCATTGGGGTTGATGGGGAAGGAAGAATCCACAGATCCTCAAAGTAAGTCATGCGGAATGACGAAACGTGAAAAATTTCAGCCTTGTGGTGATTCGATATAAACTTGACATCGTTATGAGGAGGTGGGTAATCAAAGGTACCCATCAAGGATGGGCTCAAACCAACTCCTACGTTAACGACACCGGGCTAAGGATTATCAATCATGAGAACCGTGGATGCCCCCAAAGCTGGGTCAGGTCTAGAGAAGGACAATTGATCAATGGTCACTATCCGACCCTCGTGTGGAAACAACAAGACTCGAAAAACTGTAGCAACCACATCTTGCATAGCATAAGTCTAACTCTGACCTAACAAGAGGTTATAGTCGAGGGGAGCATTGACTACCTCTACTTCAATGCACACGGTCTTCCCTCCTAACTGCACAGGGAAAGAAGGAACGATGCCATGTGGTCGGAAAGAATGACCATCGAACGCAGTAAGGAGAGTAGGTGATGGAGACAAAGCGGGCTGACCAATGGATTTCCAACATGTTAACGACATAACGCAAGTCGAAGCGCCCTCGTCGACCACTATGTGAAATATATTCCGTGTAAAAGTTTTCGTGGGATGAGCCACTACTATCTGAAACACGACATGGTAAGGCAGACGAGGTTTCAAGTCGGTCGTATCTAACATGATGGTGCCCGGGTTACAAGTCTTAGTAGAGACTAAAGCAATCAAAATGGCTTTCCTCTGAGCAGGGCAGCTTTGGAGGACCTCCAAAGAGGACATCACACAAGGGGTTTGTGATAAATATTCCACCACAAAGTAATTCTGGGCGGCCCTTGCATTTGGGTTGTGAGAAGCTTTCTTAAATGCACACTTTGGAATGCGTGTCATTGTTTCACCCAACATCTTCTCGATCTGTAGAGAAAGAGATGGGATCTCAGCTTCTTTACCTTTCTCAGAGGCGCTTGGTTTACCATAGTCGTGCACCCTAGTTGTGATTAAAGCATCACCTCTAACCATATATACATTCGCGGATGAGGAGTTGTTTAGAGGAGGGCAAGTTTCCTGGCTGCCCCCTTTGACACTTGTAGAGGCTTGAGTTAAATTTTGCCCATTCTGAAAGGGATTAGTCAACACGGCTTGCTATTTTTGTGTGACAAACTTCTGGGCCTCTGCAAGTCGAGGACATAGATGGGTCGGGTGGTCTTCCGCACACAAGTTGCACGGATACCTCACCTTCTATTTTTTCGTAGTGCCCTCGCCAGCGTTATCAGTGGGTTTTTTCTCCCCCTTACCTTTCTTTCTTTGGTTTTTCTTCCCTTCAGGCTGTTGGGTGGCCCTTGGGTTAGTCATCTGCATGGAGTGTACTTCCGACGTTTGGGTAGGAGGAGCAGCCAAAGCAGTAGTCTGGCTGGCCGCTGAGTTTTGTATAGATAATTGATGCAATTGCTTTGTCAATTGCTCAGCGGGCTTGGTTTGTGCTGAACCAACAATACCATCGGCATGTGGTCCAGCTCTCTGTCTAGTTTTATCTAATATCGATCGTGGTGCATCCGGCAGGATGTTGTATAATAAACTAGACTGAGAATAGATGAGCTCAAACTGTTGAGCCCTCATGATGGCATCTTCTTCGGAGAAAACTCCTGAAGTCGCGACGTCTTTGGATAATTGTGGGACTAAATACCTAAGGAACCACTCAAGCAAGAATGATGGTGGGACTGGTACTTTGATTAGACTCTTTCGACGTCTCCATTCTCAGATATGATCAGAGATATGGTCTCCTGTCATCTGTTCGAAATTGGCCAGCAGTTCTGAGCCAGCGTCGTATCTCACAGGTAACTGAAAATGGTTAAGGAAATCCATCGCCAGTTCACCAAAAGAAGAGTATCGTGAGTGATCGAGCATGATGTACCATTTCGCGGCACTCCCGATAAGAGTGTGTTGAAACAATCGCAACTGGATAGAGTCATCTTTCAATGAGTTATATGAACACCAAAGATGGAAAGTAGTCACGTGATCACTTGGATCTTCGTTAGGCTTGGCCTCAAACTTTGGAATGTCTGAAGGCAACTTCGTTGGCATAGGCGGCCAACGTGGATCATGACAAATAGGATCATTTAACAACCTTGTCAAATATGACAAGTGTAATGTTGCCAAGAATGGTAGTTTGGGTTGCTGCTGATAGCTTGGGAAAAAGGGTCCTGGAGTTTGACTGGCACCAGGTTGCTAGGAAAAGTTTGGCTGCTGGCCTGGATTATGGTAGAAACCATGGCCCTGACCAGCATAAGGATTTTGTATCTGTGGAGACATCATTGGTTGATTCCCCATGAAGGACATAGGATGTTGGGCATTCATCGTGTTTGAAGGACTTTGGGAAGGATTACCCCATGCGAGTCCTAATGGGAGAGGCATAGAATTCTGTCCAGGGTTCCATTGACTGTGGAAAGAATTACCCCAGAACGAAATTCCAGAGGAGGGAACGGATCCTTGTCCTGAGTTCTAAGGTCCAACTGTATGTGCCCCCGTCGCAGGAATAGTACCCTGCACTGGAGTAGACTATCCAAAAATGGGAGTGCCCCCAGATGGGAAAGCAGTGGATGTGAAAGTGTTTTTACCAAATGTCCCATTCCAAACAAACGGGGACGAACCTATCGGCAGAGTTTGCGCAGGTGTTCCTTGACTCTCGGCTCCAAATGAAATCGTGTGTGCAGGCTGCCCGACGGACTGCTGATGCAGACCACCAAGCGAATGGGATGAAGGAGAGATATGACCTCCAGCGTAAGGAAAAGCATTAAAAGGGACAGGAATTCCCCCAAGTTGACCTTGTAGAGGAGCGTTAGAGCTCCCTGCCCCCAGACCCAAAGTTTGTAAAGTGGATTAAGTGAGTGCAGGACTTGTACCCGAACTAGGCATACCGTATGAGAACGGAGGGCCTGTCGCACTAGGAGTGAAGGGAGGTGTGGCCGCTGCGATAGATGGGGTCGGTCCACTGTGTGACGTAGTTGTGACTAAGACCGTAGTGGCTCGGGCTGATGACGGAAAGTTAGGAGATGCTTCTCCTATGGTAGCAATGGTGGTGGGAATGGAAGAATTCCCAGATGAAGTAACAGTATTTGGTTCCATAACTGTGTGAGGCATTGACAGGCGTTCGTAAAACTGGATGGGTACAATGATCGATGGCCAAGTATCAGTGGTTGGGGTTTCAAATGAGCCAAGATTGGCGATTGATTCCTCCGGGAGTTGTTTGGGCATAATGGTTTGTAATCTGGTTGCTTCGAAAGACCCTTGCTGGTCTAGCTTCCGCCTCAATGGTGGCGGGGGTGGCTCCAGTATAACTGGTGACAGGCCTAGGAGCTTTCATGACCGGTGGAGCTCGGGATCCTCCACTGTGTGAGAAGATACAAGACATGCTAAGGTATTCTACATGATAAAACAATAACACTCACTAAAAAAGAAGCCCCTAAGAGATAAGATAAGCAATCACTAACTATTTGGAAGAACAGTTACAATCACCAACACTAGAGCAACTTACCAGTGCAAGTGCAACTCGAAAACGGAAGCACCCTCCGGGTATACTCTGCAAAGCGTGGCCCGATGTCTGTCCTAGGTACCCCAGTATACCCCCGCAGTCACCTGTGTATATCCCTAAAAATATTGGCAACTAGTTTTCCAGCACGCCAACAGCTACCAGGCGGGTACAGTTGATAGTCGGGTAGACCACAATGAGCAGGGTATCAAGCCCGAAACCTGTCAAGGGTATCGAGAGAAAATGGTCCGGAATACAACTGAGGACCTCGAACGGATTCGAGACCCACGAAGCCCCATGGCAAATGCAAATGACGGAATCCCAAAACAAATCCTCGATATGTGTTCTCCACTACGCTTGGTCCGGCTTTGGAGGGGTTATCTCTGCTACCTTTCCTTACATGACCTCATGTTTATCCCCTGTGTTAGAGGGGGGTCCCAGATAACTTCCATGAAACTGGACTTCTACACTCCCTATCACAGACTCCAATGTTTGGTTTAAGTGGCCTTGGAGAGTTTCCTCTCCAACCTAATCCAAGGCCCTAGTCCTGAACTAGTTTATGAACCCTACAAACAAAAAGTCTAATAGATTTTAAATTAGCGTTGCTTTTATGGGATTTTTTACATCACAAGGTATAAGGTGAAACTGATGGTGTGTAAAGACTCAAAGCAAAAATGAATGAAAAATGTTGGAAACAAAAACTTTTACTGAATGCAAAAATCAACAACTTTTCAAAAAGAAAGACTTTTTTTTCTTTTCAATTTTGCTAAGATTTCATGCAACAAACATAAAGGAATTTTCGCTCAACTATGAGCTACTCATGCTCTAAATGCACTGCAAAAAACTTATGAACAAAAAGACTTCTCCCTAGCTATTGATGCAGAAACGCAATCTTCAAACAAAGAAGAAAATGAAAAAGAGAGATATTTTATTTATTTATTTAAGTGTTAAATGAAGCAACAAAGGGAAAATGTCGACAAGCACAAAACCAAGAAAACAAAAAAAAAATCTGGCTTAAAGAGCAGATCGCAAAGAACCAGGGCAAAGACACACAATGGCAATCAAGAAAGCACCGATTCTTACGCTTGTCTAAAAACCATAAAACACAATTTTTCTTTTTTATCTTTTCTATCAACTATCAACTAAGAAAACATAGGCTAAGGGTAAGAGGCCCTAACCTACTAACTATGCAACCCTAGACTCAAACCCCTGAGAGGAACACTTCTCACCACAAGAAAGGATGACTGCCCCACCCTGATTGAAAAGAAACATGTCAAGCCCGCTACTGACACTGAAACAGCACGCATGCAAACACGTGCTGACCTACAACAGAGCACAGGTACCCATGGGCTGCACTTGCACAGGTCGCGTGTATGTATAAACTCTAAGACAAAACTAAGCACAGGCAGCCCAGACCTGGAACAGGCCTCTGGTATTGACAACCAGGGTATCTTGAAGGCTTGGATGCTTCTTCTTTAACAGAAAAGAAAAATAATTGCAAAGAATAACAAAACGTAATAAAGCAAACTGAGTCAAGACTCTGAACCAGCAAGACTTAGACAGGATCCAGAAAGCCCACTGAGAATGTATAACTCTGACAGGGAAGAGGAGGACTGCCTCTCAAGCTCTCTGACTCCTACACGCTACTGAAACATCTACAGCTAGCATTCACACACATGATGTAGAAGGTTAGGGCGCGGGTTACACGCGTGCAGGCCTTCTGCAGGCCGCGTGTACCTCTGTGTGTCCCGATAATTATCGTCAAGCAAAAGTCAAGGAAAAAACTGGTATAAAGAACCAGGTTCCCTGCTAGTTCTGACCTAACAGAAAACAGACAAACAAAGAAATAGAAAATCTAATCCTTTAAACTACCCAAAAACCTCAACTAAATCCGGAAACCCTAAGAGTATCTTCCCTAGTGGAATCGCCAATTCTGTTGTTGGGAAATAATAGCCTACGAACTAGCAAACTAGGGTCAGATTTGCATGCAGATTTTGACCTTAAAGAAATGACCTTTTAACCTATCGCCCAAAACTTAAACCCCCTCTTTCAAGACACATGCATGTAAAGGAACTACTAACATTTTCACTGATGTTTGGTGTAGATCCTCCTTTGCGCTTTGCCCACTTACTTGCGCTGCTCCTTCCAAAGTTCACCTGTAATCAAGACAAAACACTACACATGCATGCTATTTTTCCACTTGAGGGTTAGAAATTAAGCATAAATTACACAAATCATTGCATTGGGACGGGAAAAGTTTTCTTTTATTATTTTCAAAATGAATCAACTTACAATCAAAGTCGAGACCGGCCACCGCTCCTTGATCATGATCCTGGGCTCCTCCTCTTCTTTGTCCTCCAACTGCTTTGAGTTAATTCTCCATAGGATTGAGGAAAGGCTAAAGGGTTGGGACAAATGGATTTGGCAAATGGGCAGAGTTTCTTTGCTATATTTTTCCTCCTCAAAATGGTACCCCTACCCCTTCTTTTATAGGCTAGAAAGAGCTAGGGTTTTGGATGAACTCTCGGCCATGCATGGCCGGGAGTTTCAGTTAACTAGCCCATAGCTTTTTGTCCCATCGGAAAATTTCATGTTTTTGTTCTTTGTTAGGTAAACGCGGGCTGTAGTAGGCTTGCCAGCATTCACCCACATGCAGTAGTGGGTTAGGGCATGTGTACCTTCACCCAAGAGGATTTTCAAAGAGGTTTCTCAGCAGATGTTTTGGCAATGAAGGGATATGAGTTGGCCTGATGCTAGGTAAGCATGTGTGGTGCAATTTAGGGTTATAACACTTGGGTACTATACATCAAGAGAAAAAAGGAACTTTGATTACAGTCTCAACAGTTTTCACAGTCAACAATCACACTCAGAATTTTATTAAAATTGAGTATAGGGATAACATGAGAACATGCAACAACTTTAATTAGGGA
>CBVK0100692820.1:0-11061 GCA_900067695.1 Picea abies
ATCAATCAATCAAACCATTGGCATCAATGACAACATGATCCAACATAGTCGACTAAGAATCATGCATGACACTGAGTACTCCACCAAAAGAAAGGGAGAAAAGGGAACATACAATGAGCAAAGTTGTGGAGAGAATAAAGAACCTAAAGGAAGAATGTGCTCATCTCTATGTATAAACCATGTGCATTTGGAAACAACTAATTGAAGATAGGGAGCAACAAGAGATCAACCAGAAGATCCAAGCTACATAAGAAAGGGCACATAATTTCAAAGCAGTCATGGGCACATTGCCGCCAACATGG
Organism: Picea abies; assembly: GCA_900067695.1. Lineage (NCBI taxonomy): Eukaryota > Viridiplantae > Streptophyta > Pinopsida > Pinales > Pinaceae > Picea > Picea abies. Next base: position 303 of record CBVK0100692820.1, read on the forward strand.
GTGGTAACATCAATGGATGAGAATAGGAAGCTATATTCAGAGTTGAATCAACTAAGGGTGGAGTAGCAGGATCGCACAGAAAATATCAAGGTCCTACAAGACGAATCATATAGGTTGATAGCGGCCTTAGCATCCACTCAAGGTATAGCCAAATAAATAGTTGAAGAAAGTGTTGAGAAGATGCAGGATCGAGTTACTGCCAAAACAGTCAACACAATATTGTTGAAGGAGACAGAGGTCAAGGAGCGTGCCAAGATAGCAAAGGAGACACTCAAAAATTTTATGGTGAACTGGAAGAAGGCCTGAATGGCTTGGGACAAGACACGGGTGATTTTTTTGGGCCTTTTGGATAGGCATTTTGGTTCTGTTTTGGGATTTGATCCATAATAAATCAAAGAATAAAAGGTAGTTAGAAGATGGACCAGAGCATGTGATGAGAGTAGACTTTAAGGAGTCAAAGCACGTGATAGGAGGAAATGCAACTAAGTGTCATGTTAAAATCAAGAAATGGTTATAAACCATTGGGTTTTTGGGACATTTTGTAACGGGATTAGCCCTATTTTGATGTATATATGTAAAGGGTTTTTGGGTAGAGAGAGTTCTGAGGGTTCCATTGGTGTAAAGTTCTTAGTTGTTTTTGGGGTAAGTTGAGTTGAGATTTTGGTAAGTATTCAGATGTTATGACTGAGGTATGAATGAGGAGTGAGACTTGCACTGCAATAAAATGACTAGGAAGGTTTGACTAATGGTTATTGTTGTATCTTTTTGTAAGCATAGTGTGTAGTTGTAAGAAGATTATAAATGACTAATATAAGAAGCCAATTGTTGTGGATGTAGCCCAAGTTGGGTGAACCACGTTAAACCCTTGTGTCGTGATGTGTTGTTTTTGCATGTTATGATATTTAATGTTACTGTACAATGATGATAAATGATTAAGTATGTTGAATGTGTTATTAATATATGATGTTATAATGTCACACACTGAAGTAACTGGTAAATGGATGAATGTTGAGTATAGTAATGTCGCACATGGTATATGTTGCATGATAAGTTAATTGTTAAGTAACGAAAACTATGCACATGAGTACATGTTTGGTAAGGACATGTTAAATTCCACACTTCCCCTCATCACTGCAAAACCTTCCTACAGCCCCTCTAGATGCCTCGGCTGAGACTTCACTTGCTTTGTAGGTGATGTTGAAAGGGCCAGTGTCTAAGGGTTTTGTTGGTGTATTGATGATTAACCCCATGTCTTCCCACTGTGTGCCAACACTACACCAACTCCCGCCCCTTTTTTATATACATTAAAACCCTTTTAACATTAAAACCATGCATTCATGCCATGAAGGGGAGAGAATGGATTATAACCCCTTATTTTATTTTTTAATAGATTTAATTAGTGATTTATTTACCTTTCTCATTTTTAAATAAGAATATTAAATTTTTTAACCAAACCTTCATGAAACCATTTTGCAACGAGTTGATTTAACTCAGCACATAGCACACCTATGATGGAAACACAGTCTAAGATCAGGTACCACAACGATCATGTGCAAGTCTATATGGTGTGACACAATTGGAGCTCCTCCAATGTTCCGAGACTTTCCTCAACCATCAACTCAATAGCACTGTAGATAATCGCTTGATCTTCATCGACTCAACTAGAGAAGTTCATTCCTTCTTCATCGACACATACCGGAGCAGTTCATGACTTTCTTGTCGAAATAGGAGTTCGCGACTCTCTTGCTGAAACAGGAACTTGACCCTACCAAACTATCTTTTGTAATTTTGCCATAATGTTTGACTCGAATTCATGTTTTGCACGTTCCTTATTTGTTGGAAAGGTCTTTCTGAGATATACAAATTCATAGTTATATGATTTGAGAAATTCCCAACCAATTGTTCACATTTTTCAGGATTAATATCTGGCACATAGTCAACATCCCCAAAAAACATAATACCTCGATCAAGAGTACAGGAACCAAGAACCAAACTCAAGGAAGCATATACAAATTCTCACTTGGTTAATTTTTCAGTTCTATGTTTTCAGACACATGGTTTTAATAGTTTATTTCGAGGTTACTCCGAGGTCACTCATTTGTTGCATGTTGAATGGTGTCAGGTACCAATACCAAATGAAGGTCGTACTTATCCATCCAGATATAATAGCGTGTGAAGGAAGCAGATCATGAAGACACAACTTCCACACATCAAGACGATCTACCAATATGCAGTAGTACCCTTGCAAACATGATCTATCGCTGAAGATGATAGAGCAACCACAACAACAACAATCATCGCATGAGCAAGAGAGTAGTGAAAGAAAATCAAACTTGATTGGTCGAAGAAGAATTTAGAATCCCATGATGGTTGAATATTAAATCTAGAAGGAGAAGCATGTGCCCATGTCCATACCAATCTCCATGGTGGGTGAGGTGCACTAAGGCCAAAATCTATGATGGCCCACCAACACTAAAAGACAAATTTGAAATGTAACTACATATCATACATTTAGTCATGAACATTTATGTTGTCCTTGTCCTATCATAATTATGAAGGGGATAAGGAAAAAAAAGTGTAAATGAAAGGTCATGGGGGAAGTTGGAAGGCCAAGAGCCATGTTAAACTTCAATGAATACAGGGATTTTATCCAAGACCAGGGATTTTGTCTCCTTGAGATTTCATGTACTATTACTGAAACTTTTAATGAGGAGAAGCCTATTTGGCTAAGCTATTTTCTGAAGAGCTCTGATTCTTTTGTTGGATGTATTGTGGACTATTCCTTTGCATTTTGGCTCAACACTTGGGTTGTGTAAGGATGCACTTCATATTTTAGACTACTCTTATGTATGATGGTTGCATTCTTATTTATGTTCTTCGAAAAATATTTGTCTAAATTCATGGGCATGGAACCATAAATGATTATTTAAATGCTAGACTATTATGTGTTTTTAATTATTTATTCATATTCTTGTATTTGCTTTGCGTGAACTATTCCCCAATCCCTTAACAGGAGCATGGTTGGTTCTATGTTTTCCTTCTGGATACCTTAGTCTCCTCCAGTTGCATGCATCTTAGATTATTTGCATTTCATTCTTTAGCTTAGAAAACCTTCATCGATGGATCGAGCCATAACTAGTAAAACCAAAACCAAAAATGGTTGTCGGGCCAAAATTTGGATGGGTTCCATATACCAAATGGTGAGAGGTAAAATTGGGAATTCTTAGTAGGGGTAACCCCTACTATTGACAAAGGGCATTATGCCCCATCAACAAGACCTTAACAACCTCCTTATAAGTTATGCCTAAAGAGAAGATCATGGTATCCTTTGTATGGGTTAGGCTTCCCATTAGGGACAAGACAGGTTGATACATCAATTGGGATGAACCAAAAGGAAGTGTGTTTACCTATGCCTAAATTTGTGTATAATTTTATCTAGAGAAGGGATTTCTAGGGGTGATTCAATTAAAACTAGATGGATAGATCCCTCTCCAAGATTTTGAATATGAGTAGAACCCCTTCAAATGCAATATTTTCCATGAATATGGGCATTTCGCTAAAATCTATTGAAGGACTCAAGAGGAGCAACCTCTCCCCAAGTATCCCATGAACCCCTCTAGTGAGAAGAAACAAAAACCATTCAAGCCAATGATTATAAATCATAGAAAACAACAAAATAAGGAACATGATCAACAAATAAAGACGACCCGGGTGGGATTGCATGGAGCAAACAACAACCACTTCAAGGCCCTAGTAAATCTAGATTCCATTGAAAAGGAAAAGGAGGGGGAGGAATACTAATAGAAAATGATGATCCCTAAAAAGGAACTAAACCTCATTCATGAGAGAATTAAGAAGATTAGGAGGACCCAAAAATTGTTCCAAAACAAGTAAAAAAACCTCCAAGACCTTGATCTGAATGAATCAATTAAAGAAATCAAAATGGTCAAGTACTTAGTTCAAAAATATCCCTAAAGGAATAGATAAGGCCTCATACCTATTTTCATCTCATCATATTAGCTAAAGTCTTCATCATAGTCTTTTCTGAGACCTCTCATCCAATGCCTTGAAGAAGTTTGTGGAATACTTTGAAAGGTGAGACTTTTTCTTTTATTTACAATGTAGAGGTATGAAGGAGTCAGAGCGAAGGATATACCTATTCACTCTGAATTCCATAATATGAAATGAAGGATGGGATAAGACTAGGAAAAAATGGTGAATTCAATTATGTAGAGCTTTAGGGCATGCATAAGTATGAGTGAGTTATAGAGAAGGTGTTACCTTTGCACTATACACTTTGCAACAAAAGATAAGGAAGGAAGAGTAGGTTACATAGCACAAGATGCAAAGTGAGTGATGCATTGTAGGATGTGGGATGACATATGTGTCATGCGATAGGGAAAAGTTTAGTGGCTAAAATTTTCCCATGGGCTAATTTTCCATGCTTTTTCCCAAAAAACTATTTGCAAATTTCCATTTTTTCTAAAAATCATTCACCCAAATTCTATAGAATAAAATTATTTTACCTTAAAAATAGCCCAAATTTTATAGAAACTATATAAAATCCTTGGAAATTTGAATATTTTTACAAAAATATCACCAAACATTTTATAGTTTTCATATTAAAGACTAGTAATATTCCCTAAGGTTTCTACATTTTGAGATAAATTTTCATCCTTAAAATTATCCTTGGCATGGGAATGTAGAGAAAAAAGGAAAGGGGTATAATAGGATTTCCCTTTACACTCCACATATCATCTAGAGTGCAAGGAAGTATAGCTTTGAAACTAGGATGCTAAAGCTCCACCCTCCACATCATGATAAGAAAGGAGTATTACACATGAAAACCTTAAGAGGAATAGTGGAATACTAAGTCCCACGCCTAGCTGCCAAGATGGTAGATAGGAGAAAACCAAAGGTTTATGTGTGGACATTCTGTCAAATCATAGGATTCCACATGTCAGCCACAAAGATGGCATACTCTTCAACCAATTTAGAATAGAGAAGTTATAGTCTAAGCTTTCCAATAATTGCTTATTGGAGGCACTGAACATTGGGAGAAGAAGCTAGAGGGACTTAGAAGAAGGATATAAGGCAATAAGAGGACACTAACAAAATATCAAAGGAGTTGGTGGATTTAGTAGGCTATTGGAAAGAAAACTTAAAAGAGTGAGTTCTTTTCCACATGTCGGAACAACAACTAATTTTGCATGGAATTGTAGACAAAGGAGAGATTGTACTAAACCGATACCAACAACATTTGGTTAATGTAAGAAGATTGCTTGGAGTAGGAAATGATTTTACTTGTTGGTATTTGAGTTTTAGCCAAGATCATAACTATGTTGAGCCTTTGTAGTTTGTATTTCCTTATATTAATAAATAGTTTAACATAATTCATTTTTATGTTGGAGTTTTCCCAAATTGGGTTTCTCCACATGGTAAATTCTCTCTATGTTATTGTGATTGAAAATGTCATTATTGTTTTCATGTTATGGTTGTAAGTCATACAAAATTTCTTTATTCCATAGTAATTAAATTTTCATGGAGATATTATAATAATAAATAATGGAGGATCCATGTTGGTGAATTGTAATAGCCATAGGTTGCTCAAATATAGATCATATTGGTATTAGAGTGGTTATTCTAGAAGTGTGTAAGGGATACCACAACAAATGCTAACACGAATAAAGAAATTGTAAGAAGTTGGAGAACTAGTTCTGGAGGATCCTAAGATTGGTACAAGAAGAAGAAAATTGTCTCAAGAATAAAAAAAATGGGAGATAACTAAGAAGGGAATGATTCTAAGGCCAATATTCCAAATTTGGAATTCCAAATGAGTTAGATTTCTCTCAATTTGTCACAAATAATAATCAACATGACATAGATCAACCTTAGTATCACTACCCTAGCCAACATAGCAAAGAACAAATGAAATATACCTCACAGGTCCATTTTAGGTTCTGGACAAAGATGAACGAGAGGGGAATCCAAACAAGGACAGAGGAAGTGCCAACCAAGTCTAGGCACCCTGCAAAGTTGAGGAAACGATTATTGTCTATCGATATGCATGTGGATTGATTCCCTTATTATTAATCAATGGTTACAACAACTTGAATATTATTTCAATATGCATGAATGTGGTGAAGAGTAAAGAATTTATTTTTCTCAATTGAAGTTAAATCCATTCTTTAACATGGTGGGAGAGCTATGTCACTACTTGGAAACTTGAGTGGGAACTGCTTGTGACTAGATGGGAAACCTACAAGAATTTGATGAAGTCTCAATTTTATCTTATTGGTTATGAGGAAGAACAAAATATTCAATGGATTTTTTCAATAGAAACAAAGGCAGACTATATAAGAGTATACCAGTGAGTTTCGAAAATGAGCCATTCATTTGGGTATTTCTTCCAATCACCCTTGAATACTTAGGAGCACTTCACCCATATTCAAATACAATCGATGCCTTTAAAACCTAAGTCCATTGATGAAGCTTGTGTTTGAACACAATGTATTAAGGGAAGATGGAAGAACGAGCAACATGATGGGTCAAAGAAGATAGGGCTAGAAGAAATTAAGAAAGGTGTAAAAAACTGAGTTGAAAGAATTCTATGAATCATTGAATGACATGTAGAAAACGCATTGTCAAACATAATGAACTTCTAATCCACATAGTGAATTTTCAACTAAAAGACAAATATGTACCAATTAATCCCTCTCACATGTCTCCCAAGGAAAAAAAATGAAATAATTCACTCATGGAGCCTATGCTTGGTTCAAATAAAAACTTTATCAGAAAAATATATCAATCTACGATCAAAGTGTTCATAAAATAACAATTATAAGATTCATTTAATATGTAATTAAAATTTTGTGATTTGCATAATATAAATATCTATGAGCACTACCATCCCTTAGTGTTTTTATTGAGGGTGAGTGGTGTGCCAATATTCATTTGTGCAATGGATAGTGCCAGAATTTACATGTGCAATGTTAAAATTTCCCAATGCATGTAAGGTTATGATTCATTTATACATTTATCGGCCCACCAAAGAGCATAGGAAAAGATTTCTTGTTAAATTTAAATCTTTGGTATGCTTGTAATGTAATAGAGCATTTTGACTAGAGTGGCCTGTAAAATCACTGCACAATGGCATGAGATGAAATATAAGGATATATCACATGGAAAAAATTTAAAATTTGAAAAAATAGTCAAAGTAAAGCCTAATTTTAATTTTTAAAACCATTAAAAATGTAATTGAAGGGATATTCACCATAGAATCAAAGGAAATGAGAAATCCTAGTATTTGGTATCACCACACATTGGGGAGGTCATAGGGTGTTAGTAAGCACTAGAGCTTATATGTCTTGAAGCACTGAATGAAAGTTTCAAATGAAATTTTGGTTTGGTAATTTTTTTTAAACCCTACCATGGTGCACATGATACCATGACACACCAATGCATATGTAGATATCGAGTGCATTGAGTGCATCGGTTATATTTTTATTTATTTATTTTAAACTACACCAATGCACATGGTAGTGTTACACACTAATGCAACTCAATTTATCGATTGCACCAAACAATTTTTTTAAGTAATATTGTATTAAAAAATATTTAACCTAAATTGATGTGCATGGCAGGGTTATGCACAGATGTAGGTAAATCTATGTGGCACATTGAGGATGATTAATCTATTGGGTTAACCAACAAATAGTTTTTGAAAAAATGTTTTAATATTTTTATAAAATATGTTAACCTAGATCAACACATATGGTAGGTTTACACACAATGTGTGTGTTATGGAAGCACACTAGTGTAACAAGATGGTTGAAGCAAACAAAAAAAAAGCATCCAATAAAACCTTTGGTTGCCTGCCTTCACTAGAAACCTCCACTAAAAACATAGAAGGGAGAAGTAGTTCCACAAAAACCTCTACTAATTGGTGTTTTCCTTATAGTGAATTCTTCATGAAAATCCAAAAGGAGGTCCCAAACTATCTTACTAGTCAAGGATGGGCTTGGTTGATGTGGCCAAACCAAGTATTTAAATTTTTTGGAATGTCTTTTTCCTTCTAGGCATACCCCAAAGAGGGGCTTGATCAATGTAGTCAAACTAAGTATTTGAATTTTTTGGAATGTATTTTTCCTTCTAGGCATCCCCCAAGGAGGTCTGTGAGGTTTTCATTCAAAGAGTTTCCAAAAATATTGATAAATGGATAACAAATCCATGTCACTAACAACTAGATTCCATATCTACGCAAAAATTTTGGTTGCATCTCATGTGTACTATTCCTCTTGTTGGATTCTCTTCGCCAAAGCATACTAGAGGATTTAAAAAATCCTCAACAAATTACTTCAGTAAATTCAAGTGGGAAGAAGGGCTATCGTAGATTCAACTAGATCCTATGATGCCTACCAAAGTGATCAAACTTAGATATTGAAGATGTGTGAACGTGTATTATATTTGTACTTTTCTACTTTGTACTTGTACTTTATCCTTATCTCTTTTGGGCAGATTTTTCTAAATCGATCACTTACCCACTTTATTGTATTTTATTAGAGACCATAGTTAACTTTGATCACTCTCCCCACAATTTTGTACTCTATATAGAGCAATACGAGCGATTGTAGAACATGTGTACAGTTTTGGAAATCCTCTCATCATACTTTCATACTTTCTTCCTTATTATTTATTGTATATTATGAGTATCTTCTTGCATTCATAGTATTGGGATCATATCAATTGGTATCAAAGCCTTAGGATTAGGGCCTCCTTAGAAATTTTCCATTTTAGTCTCCTTTGGTGATTTTGTTCCAGCCCAAATCCTTCTTCAATCTCTTTTGGTAGTGAAACTATCATGTCTATAAGTCAAACCCTTCCACTCCTAAAATTTCACAGAGTGGTAAATGACAATATTTTACCATTTTAGACCCTTGATTTTTGAATTTATTTCATTTTGACTTGTTACCTATGGATCCCTATTTTCAATTGAAAAACCATATATTTTCTATCTCCTAATTACCATGGTTCCCTCTAAAAATTCAAGATAAGTGGGAGAATCTCATTACTCCAACCATGCCCTAGTATTAGCTAAACAAATGTAGGTATATCAATTCCTATTGATAGAAATGATCACTGCTAAACAAAAATAGTGAACCAAACAAAAACAAAAGTTTTAGCCTAAAATGATGCATGATATGATAAGTATGTTCCAACAACTCATCACTCATCAATAGTAGGCCCAACCACAATCTCAACTACAACTCATAATTCACTAGGTGGTTCCTACTATTCAATGAACCTTCAATTTGGACACTAAACTATCCTGCCTAACTTTGATAGGGCTCTCAATGAAAATAAGCTCAATTCTTGTATACATGACCTGGAATCTATTTCAAAACTTAGTTGAACATGAAGGAGGATAAAAATATTCTGGGATTGAAGTTTAAAGAGAGAACCAATCCCTTACATGGTGGCAAATCCAAACACGTCATTTAGTATCCAAAAATTATCCATCGACTTATATTTTGTAAGACTTGAAGGATATCTTTGATAAGAGATTCTACTCATTAGGGTCCAAGAATTCATTGTTGGAAATTTAGTGGCTACAACTGCAACAAATATCGAGATAGTACATCTAATAGTTTATTGGTGTATTCAATCAAGGTCAAGGTAAGAGACTTTGAAGACACTCTCTATACTAAGTTCATTTACGGGATATTGCCACATTAAAAGAAGGAACTATAACTATTTTACTATGTTACTTCCTTGGAGCATGTGTTCCATATTGCTTCCAAAGTAGATGTTAAGCTTCATAAAATCAATCTTGTCATTCAAAGGAAGTCCAATTCCTCTTCTCAAACCTCTACCACTTCCAAGGGCCAACCCAATAGTATTAGACAAAACTTGAGGTTTCCTAACACAATACCTTCTATTGGGACACAAAAGAGAGGAAGCGGTGCTCCTATTGCAAAAAGTATCATCATTGTGATGGAAAGTGAAAGGTTCTCTAGACCAATACTGCTAAGAAGGAATAGGTCTTTCAAGTTGTCAAACAATAAAAACTTGCTAGATACATTGATGTAGAGGTCATCAGTCCCACCTTTATGACTCTACATCTAATGTTGATGGCCATCAATTACACTAAAGATTATGAAGAAGATTTTTTCACTCAAAACTACCATATCAATGATAGGTTAGTTAGAAAGAGGAGGATCAAGATTGATGTCATTCTTCTTCATTACAAATTATAAGGCTTCCATCTTCTTGAAACATTCAAACTCCATATTACCATCTCACCCAGAAAAAATACAATGTCTCTCAATCTTATTTCCTTTTGATTTAGTTTCTTTCTCACCATTGGGAGTAGGATATAGCTAAGACGGTTTGGGACCCATGTTTTGTTTATTGTTGTGAAGATGTTGCTTCTTCAAATTCTTGGGGCCTTGTTTCTATTGTGCTACTAAGTCTTTGTTAGATGTTCCTTCAGTGTTGATCAATCTAAGGTGTAAGAGTTTATCTTTCTTTCTAATCAGAGAATCATGAAATGCTTCAAAGGAGGGCACTTTTTAAGTATTCCCTTGACTAATAAGCTATTCTCATGTGGAGTGGAAAGTAGATACAAAAATAGAATAGGCATTTCCAAGCTTAGTAAGAATAGCATATATATGTTGGTCATTTTCCTTCTTTATCTTACATTTTGCAAGTAAAGTTTGTGTTTTAAACTTAGATAGAAAATTCTCATTGCAAGAGAAAT
>CBVK0100692821.1:0-11061 GCA_900067695.1 Picea abies
GATCTGTGACTTCGGGCAAAATCACTTCGGAGGAAATTGGGAGTGGGGAAATCGAGACTCTTGAAGCTCAAATTCCCAAAGTAAATCATGACCATCCAATGGAGAAGGACGCGTGGTGCTTGATCTGCAACTTCAGGGCTTTTGTATGGTGCTAAAATTCGTGCAACTTTATAATTCTGAATGCTCGGGGGCTACTAATCTGAATTTCACAGGGGATCTTCGCTGTTGGAAAACAAACCTGCTTATGTTCTTGCTTCGAGCCCGAAATAGACCGCTTTGAGTGTTGTGCTTTGTGCTGTCACTCGTGACTCTGGACAATTTCATGTGATAACAGAGTGGGCTTTAGAAAATAGTGAAGTTTGATGTCAATTCCATTCATGACAAGGCTTTCAACTTTGCCTTAATCTAGACTATTCCTGGCTCGCATAAACATGACATGAAGCCTTTCCATAATCAAGGCTTCCATCCCAATAATATTTAAATACAATTAGTTTCAAAATACATTAAAATACACCTACTACTATAGATAATTTCAAACAAACAGATTTTTGGGAAAAATATATTTCTAATGAAAAAAATCTAAGCAATATTAGAAGTTATAAATAAACCTCTACTACCTCTAGCAAGTTCCTCCATCCTTATACAAAACCCCATAGTGCATGAGAGCACAAGCACTTTGAGGATAGAGTGAAATAGATTTTGTAAATCATTCAAAGGCCTTTGGAGTGAGACCTTGCATTTGGAAACACATTATTTTTCCAATGTGAGCCTTAATGTTGATAGGCTATATTTACATACAATTAGATCATGACTACTTATGAGAAGATGGCAAGATTGGAGGGTTTGATCCTATTGGGGAAGATGGAATATCCATGGAGAGTGAACAAATATAATCAAGAGGCTTAATGTTGGAACATCAAGCCCTGATGGTTCATCACACTTTTCCTGGAATTTTTTGGTCGGGTGGTCGACCTACTTTTGGAAACATTTGTTCAGGTGTTCGACCTACTTTTGGAAACATTTGGTCAGGTGTTCGACCATATCTCTACATTAGTTGGTCGAGTAGTTGACAAGCCTGTCAGTTAGATAGTCAACCAATAGTAAAATATAGTCAGTCGGTGGATCAACCAACCAATTAATCAACTAGGAGTTGGACACATGAACGGTTAGGAGAAACATCCTTGTTGATCTGACTAGACAACATAGATTTGACGAAGTCGACTCTAACAATCGATGGTTCTATGTGGACAAGATACTCCCGATTTCATGGAAGTTAGTTAGATATTGAGGATACAAATAGTATACCCAATGGGTCATTATTAACATGTCAATGTACCTATTATGTACAAGATGTCAATTATGCATTGTGATGTTCTGATCACAGTGTACTATGATTAAGTGTTGTAATGGTGTCTTTAGACCCCACCTTTGGTCTTCGAAATCTTAATTTCATATTCGATTGTATGCAATACTATTTTTCTATTTCATACCAAGTTACACCCAATCCCCAACATGGTATCAGAGCTGATGGTTTGGAACCTTGTCTATTATATGAAAACCTTGCTAGGTCGGATCTGTTATGTGATTGACTCTGGGTCGGTGGTTTTCCGATTGTAACTTGTTGAAAGAAAATAGTTTTGTCTAGATATCGAAGATGGATTCGAATGTTGATCATGTTATTATGAACATATCAAATTTTGCAGTATGGGCACCAAGCATGGAAACCCTACTGAAGAGTAAAGGATTGTGGCAGTGTACAAAGACTGCGATTCTAGATCCAACAGAGGATCATGAAAAGTTCATTGTTGATGGAAAGAAGGATGAGGCTATGAGGGTCATCAAGATCTATATCTCATGGAATATTAATTTTCACATTAGTGGAATCAACTGACCTCCTTGTTTATGTATTTAAATAAATACAAGGAGAGGAAGATTTATGTTACAGATGATTTTTCTCTCGATATTTTCGATCAAGGTGATGTTTCCTATTGACATGGGAGAATTGTCGATGTCTATCATGTTCCAAATCTCACTACCAATCTGTTGTTTGTTTCTCAGTTAACATAGACATGTAAGATTGTATAATTTTGGCTAGATTAGTTCTTTGTTCTAGATTTGAAGAAAATTTAGTTGATTGTCGCTGGAGGGTTTCTCGACCCGAAGGACAGTCTGTATAAATTCTATGACACGACTCAACCCAACATCGAACCAACTATGCTTTTTTCTCACAATGATGAGTGAATTTGAACTTGGTATGAATGACTAGAACACCTAAATTTTTGAAGTCTGCAGTCGATGGAAACTTAGAACATGGTTGCTAGTTTGCCTAAAGTGTTTCCCCATGAAGGAGTCTCCAAAGGATGTGTGCTTGGAAAGAATCATTGGGAACCTTTTGACTCTGGAAAAGCATGGTGAGCACAAAACCTCCTAGAGCTAATTCACAATGATGTATGTTGCATCAATCTACCTTCCCTTGTAGGTGCAAGGTATATCTTGACTTTCATTGATGATCTCTCTCGTTTAACTTGGGTCTATTTTTTGAAGAATAAGAATCTTGTCTTTGAAAAGTTCAAAAATTTTAGATCCTTTGTTGAAGAGTAATGTGGCTGACCCATCAATTTCCTGAAATCAAACAATGGTGGTGAATATGATAATCTACCCTTTGAAGAAAAACTGGTTTGATTTGGTATTGACTAGCAATGGTCGATTCCTCACACACCTCATTAGAATGGTATCTAGAATGCAAAAATCAAATGTTAGTTGAAATGGCTAGATGTCTTTTGCAAGCTAAAGATCTTCCCTCTAGCTTATGGGTTGAAGCTGTATATTGTTCAAGGTATTTTCTCAATCACATATCGACTTGAGCTATTTCTTAGGTGACTCCAATTGAATGATGGTGTGGAAATAATCCCTTAGTCAGCCACCTTCGTGTGCTTGAATGTGTTTCCTAGGCTCATATTTTCGATGATTGCAGAAAGAAGTTGGATGCAAAGAGTCATACTTGCATCATGATGGGCTACTCTGAAGAGTCTAAAGCATATTGATTATTTGATCCTATCAAACAAAAATCATTATCAGATGAAATGTATGGTTTGATGAGAAGTCTTCTAGCATCAAGCTTTTGAATGCCTCCTCTAGATTGCTATGGGATGATCACATTGATGTTGTCACAAAATTTGGTTCTCTTGTTCCATTTTTCAGCCCTTCGACTGGACAATAAAACTTTGTTCATGTTTCAACTAGACCATTGACCTCTAAGTTGATTCATCCATCGATATCTATTTCGATTGGTCCACCATCTCTGTCAAATGAAACTGTTCTAACTTCTGATCGACCTTTTGTAGTGAAAAATAGTCCACATGTTTCTTGTCTACCTAGATGGGATGCCAAGACAATTGAATCTATCAGACCCAATGCCGGTGATATTTCCTCTAGACGTCAGACTTGAAGTCAAAAGAAACATGCTCGCATTGCATTGATGACTCATGTACTTAAAAATTTTGTTCATGTTGCCTACTTGGATGCTCAAGGATGACCTAAATGGGAACATTCTATGTAGACTTAAATTGATTCTTTGTCAAATAATCACACTTGGGAATTAGTTTCCCGACCACAAGGAAAGAATTTTGTGCATTGTCGATGGGTCTCCAGGAACAAGTTTACCTCTAAAGGTGTTGTTGAGTGACATAAATCTCACTTGGTTGCAAATGGATTTTCTTGACAAGAAGGAATCAACTACACTCAGACATTTTCCCCTATTGCAAATATGAACTCTTTTTGACCAATTCTTTCTTTTACTGCTCATTTTGGATGGAAAATCCATCAAATGGACTTGAAGAGTGCTTTTATTCATGGAGACCTATCTAAAGAAATTTTCATGGAAAAACCACCTAGTTTTGTGACAGATTCTCACTTGGTTTTTCGACTCAAGAAGTTGCTTTATGGCTTGAATCAAGCTCCATGAGCTTGGTATGATAAGATCAACAATTTCTTTCTTCGACTTTGTTTCAAACGTTGTGAATCTAATCACATCTTGTATGTCCTCCATACCAATGGACACACTTTAATTTTTGTTGTATATGTTGATGACCTTTTCATTACTAACAATAATACTGCTCTCATTCTTAGATTGAAGAAACAACTTGTTGAGTCCTTTGACATGATAGATCTTGGTACTCTGCATTATTTTTTGGGTCTTCAAGTATTACTACTCTGTGAAGTTTTTTTCATTTCTCAATTTAAATATGTAATGGATCTTTTGACACATTTTAAGATGGCATTTCTCAATTTAAATATGTAATGGATCTTTTGACACATTTTAAGATGGTTGATTGTAAGCCTTGTGCTACACTTTATCGACAACTGGTCGAGAATCTTATTTATCTTACTCATAGTCAACCTGGCATTTCCTTTGTTATTACTGTGGTTTATTGGTTTATGTAGGACCCTAGAGAAAGCCATTGGAAGGAAGTCAAATGAATTGTACGCTATCTTAAAGGTAGCACTCATTTTGGTATCAAGTATTATCAAAGTTCAAATTCGTTGCTTGGTTTCACTGACTCCGACTAGGCTGGCGATAATGATGATCAAAAGTCCACTTATGATTGTATGTTTCACTTCAAAACTAAATTGTTGGTCTGGTCCACTTATGATTGTATGTTTCACTTCAAAACTAAATTGTTGGTCTGGTCATGTAAGAAATAGGAGGTAGTCTCCTTGTCAACTAAAGAAACATAATATTGTGGCATTGTTCATGCAGGTATAGAAGCAGTTTGAATTCGCCAACTTCTGGGTGAACTTGGATTTCTTGGTTAGACCTCAACTACAATCTATTGTGATAATAAAAGCATTGTATAGGTTGTTGGAAATCTTGTTTCCCATAGTAAGATGAATCATGTTGAGGTCCATGCTCACTATTTGTGATAATTGGTTCATGAGAACGTTCTCTCTCTTGAATATTGTAGAATAGTTGATCAAGTTGTTGACATATTCACTAAGTCTTTATTTGAAGCCAGATTTATCAATATCTATATGATGCTTGAGCTTCAGAAAGATGCAATTATAGGGGCATGTCTCACTGATGTAATTTAACCTATTGAATCTCCATAGACATGGGGGGGGGGGGGGGGGATGGGGTGTTGGAACATCAAGACTTGATGGTTCATCACACTTCTCCTAAAATTTGTTGGTCATGCAGTTAAACTAATCCTAGAAACAATTGGTCGGGTACTCGACCATATATCTACATTAGTCAGTCGACAAGCATTTCAATTGGATAGTCGACCAACAACCAAAGATAGTTAGTCGGTGGATCGACCAACTGAGAAATCAACTACGAGTTGGATGCATGAACGATTAGGTCAAGCATCATTGTCTAGCTGACTAGATAGTGCGGATTTGATGGAGTCAACTCTAAGAACCATAGGTTCTATGTGGACAAGATCCTCCTGATTTCATGGAATTTGTTTAGATCTTGAGGCTATAAATAGTATACCTAATCGGTAATTATCAACATGTCAATGTACTTATTATTGACAAGATGTCAATTTTGCATTGTGATGTTCTCATCACTGTGCATTGTGCTTAAGTGTTGCAACAATGTCTTTAGACACCACCTCTATTCTTTGAAATCTTAATTTCCTCTTCGATTGTCTGTAGTACTGTTTATATGTTTCATATCAGGTTACACCCAATCCCCAACACTTAATAATGGTGATATTTTGAGTTACTTGTATGGCTTTGCCATTTGATACCTGGAACTCTTCACTTAGTCTGCATTCCTTGATCCTTCTTAAATCCACTTTGGCCTCTACAAATATTCCATTACATCACATTAATTGACTTGAAATATCCGAATCACATTCATTTAACATCCCATTACATATCAATAATTCACTTGAATATGCTCACTACTAAATGATCTCTATTAAATGGTTAGTTCATCATATGCTTCAGATATCTATTTTCATTTTCTACTATGCTATCTTTGGAGAATGTGTACAAACCATGTCTTCATAAGTGACATGTTCTGTAAGAAAGTTTAATGTGTAAGGAGTGTTTTAGTACGTGGCTATTGAAGAATGATAAAACTAAGAGGGAAATGTGACTAATTTCTTTACACTTCCATCCAATAACCATACTCCATTCCCCATGTATTCTTCGTAAATTTGGTGTCGATTTTATTATCGTGCATGGGGGTACCATCATGCACATGTAAATGGAATTTGCAAGGTATGTAGATCCCTTCTTTGGAAATGTTAAGTATCCATGTCTCATTCCTTCCCTGATGGGTGAGTTTATTTTCTGATTCAGCCGTGTCGCAAAAATAAGGAAGTGGAAGTGAACTTATAATAACATAGTGAAAGAAACCAAGTGGAATGACCATTCCTCATCTATTCTAGAGGTAAAATGTAGTCAATGGCTAGACAAGGTGAATTCATTATGGTAGGAATTCTCCATGCTATTGCTGCTATTTTGTAGATTTTATTTACCATTATACTTAATGCTAACTAGATGTTTCTTTATAAGCACTCTTTTGGATCTCTCCAAAAGCCCCAATATGATTATCTGAGCCTTATAGAGATATTCAATCCCTTACTCTATGGTTGTGATTCCTACAATTATTTATAAGGTTGTCACACTTTGAATTACTGTTACACACCTAAGTGTCGCACTACCAAATGTCACACTTAAGTCTCACAACTTTTATAAACCTAAGTGTCACACTACCAAATATCGTACCTATGTGTCATAAGTGTCACAAGTGTCTCACTCCATCACCATGAGAAAAATTATGAAATACTCCCTATACATCTTGAAGAAGAAACCTATCAGTTGGAGGATGAAATACCATCTTTTTCCTTGAGATTTTGGCCTTGATTGAGCTTCATCGCCCCCTTGCCCATATACAAGGAGGGATGAAACCTTGATCATCGCTCCCCCAAAGTATCTTAGGGAGTGATAGTCCCTAGTTCATCACCTTGTGCACAGTTATGGGGGGGTGATGAAGTTGCTGCAACCTTCATGCCTTGATTTGTGAGGTGGTTTCTAAGAGTTATAAGTTGGTTAAGGGATTGGTTCGAGCTATTTCATATTCAAGGAAAGTTCAATCTTGTTGGTTGATCCAACTCCTCTTTTGACCACATCCTCTCC
The DNA here is from genome assembly GCA_900067695.1 of Picea abies. NCBI lineage: Eukaryota > Viridiplantae > Streptophyta > Pinopsida > Pinales > Pinaceae > Picea > Picea abies. The sequence continues at coordinate 7,153 of CBVK0100692821.1, forward strand.
TCAAAACTATCCTATGGTTGTGATGCTTCCAAGCCTATATAATGAGTGCCATGCTTGAGCGAAAGGGAGGAGAATTAAGAGCATCATACTTATGATTGTGTGAGATCCAAGGGGATGGAAAGGAGATCTTGGAGGAGCTGTTGCAATGTAAAACCTGAGATTGTAAGTGCTTCCATTTTGCTAGCTTTCCATTAATACATAACTTGGACTATTCCTCTCATGTCTATGCGTTCAAGTATATGCATGTCTATTGTTGTTAAATTTATCATAAATAGGTATATTTTCACTTAACAATATGGTGTGGAAGAAGGAGGTTTTACTTTGTTCTTTACAGGTATTTTATTGTGCCTAGGAACTTGGAAAAAAAGTTCAAAGGATGGAGCAACGAGGACAACCAACTTAAAAAGGTATGTCATCCATCTCTTCCTTCTCATTCTAATTGTTGAAATAGGTCTAGGGGGAAATAGTTCACCATTTTTTTTGTTTTGTCTTGGATCAAGAGGGGTCTTGATCTAAGGGGGGTTTCACCTATTTGCAGGGGGACTTTTCCACAATAGAAAATTGGTGACTCCACTAAGGATGAGCTTTCATTAGTCTTTCCTTGGTATTTTCTATCTTTTTGAGTCTTTCTCGTTACTTGATCTTTTTTATTTTGATGCTTCGTCTTTGATATCTCCCCTTCCCACATCATCATTGGGAAGCTCTCCGAGTCAAACACCCGATCTTCTTTAAATCTGAGCAAGATTACATCTTTCCATACTTCATCCCTCCCTTTTAATGGACTAGAGATCAATAATATCCTGATCATCTCCCTCTATCAGTGTCTTGGGGAGAAATGAACTATTGATCATCGCCATGTCTGCAATGTTCAAGGAGCGAGAGTGTTTTTTTTTGGGTGAATTTTGAGCTTCTTTTGCCTCTATTTTTTCATATTTTTATCTTAGGCCTCCTCATCATAGCCTCTTCTTTCTATATGAGTATTTGATTGCTTAGGATCCAATGGTCATCATTGGCTTAATCCTCTTTGAATCTCTTTTTCTTTTCAATTTTATTTGAATGTACATCACCATCTTGGGTTAACTGTGATCCTTAGATCGTGTCTTTGGCATATTTCGAGAGAATATTACAACTTGAACTCTCGAACCAAAACTATTGCTCAAGCACTTCTTTTCCACTTATGTTGCAAGCGTTTTGTTGCATAAATTCTTTTTGGTGCAAGGCATTGGTAAAGTTCATAAGATGAGTGAAGTATGTTAATGTTGTATTATAGTAAAGTGAACAAGAAATTATTTTGAAAGGAAAGGAATGGTGCGGTAAGCACTAGCTGAAATTGGTATGCAATGTTTTATGTGGACCCATCAAGACTTAATTTGTAGGTAGAGTTTTGCATTATTTAACACTCATTGAGTATTACAACAAAATATCTTTAGTGTACATCTTAAAGAAATCAGTGGGATTTACATATTGTCTGGAATTAAAAAATGGATTAGATTGACATAATTCTAAGCAAAACTAGATATTGAAAATTGAGAAGGGAGATAAGTATAACTCATTCGAATGTGTATAATATCTACGAAGTGATGTGAATGTATATGGTATATGAAGAATTAATTTGAATATTTATGTGATCTATTACATAACTCTACTCTATTTTTGTGGGAGAAAGGTGGTTCAAAATGGATGATTGAGAGAATATAAACGGCTTGAACTCTAGAAGCAAAATGACTGGTTAACCACTTTTTTTTTAGAAACTCCTACAAGTAATACATTGCCACGTATAAATGTAATCTAAAAAAAAGTCAAAACCGTGGTTATATTGGAGAAATATTGAATATAGAAGACATAAACATATAAATTGATTCATTGAAATGTGTATAAAAAGGTTGGGTATGAGGGAAATAAAGGTAGTAAAGAAGCATAGAATTTTTACAAGAAAATTATGATCAATGAAATGGACTAAGTATTGTATTACGTAGGAAATAGTTTAGGAAGAAAATGAAGGTGTAATAAGAAATTTTCAATAAAGAAATGTCAATACGTAAGAAATTGATGAAGTGTTGGGGTCGTGGACAAAGTACAAATTGGAGAAATTGAGATTGCAAAAAGAAAATAAATCTAGATGAGTGGTAATATATTCTTAAGGATAAAAAATATGGAAAATTTTAGTTCAACAAAGCATTGTAATCATTCTATTGAGAATTGAAAATTGACCTCGAAATGTGGAACATATCATTTATTGTCTAGTAATTTAAAGGAACTACTTAATTGGCATAAGTCCAATTCAAACAAGTAGATTGAAGAAAAAAGTGATTAATTGGCATAAGTCCAATTCAAAGAAGTAGATTGAAGAAAAATGTGATTAATTATCAGGCGTCAGGTATTCCACATTCAGAAACCATGAATGTTTTGGAAAACTAAAGTCTTGATCAACAAAGCCACTGGGACATTACCTCACTCTTGAAGCCACTGGGACATTGGTGATAAAAAAGTGAACACCAGAGGGTTGACAAGGATTATGATAAACAATGATTGATGTATGGGATTACATAACGGTAATTGATTATCCCAACAAAAACATTTCAAAGTACACCTACGGGATTCACGTCTTTTTTGGAATTTGAAAATGAATCAAAGGGATATAATATCATGAAGTAGTAGAGGTTGAGATTTGAGAAAGGAGGCGAGTATAACTCATTCACATCAGATTAAGATCTATAAAGTGGTGTGGCATAGTATATGCTATATGAAGTATTAATTGGAAGATTTATGCAATCTGTCACATAAGTCAATTGGTGCAGAGAATGTTTTTGCAAGACAGATGGTGGAGAAAATATGAGACTTGAATGGTAGAACCAAAATAATTGATCAACCATTTCATTTCTAGAAGTTCCTACAATCAATTCATTACCATGTAGAAAGGTAATTCTATAAAGTCAATTTTTTTTTTGTTCTATAAAGTGGATTCAACCAAAGATGCATAATAAAGTTGGGTATTATTGAAATAAAGGTTGCAAAGAAGCATAAAGTCTTTACGAAGAAATTTTGGGTATTTTTTTATGGGGGGGGTTATGTTGCAATATGGATGTATGAGAGAATATATATGTGTGTGTGTGTGTGTTATTTGAACTTTAGAAACAAAACGATTGGCCAACCACACTTTGTGAGAAACTCCTACAAGTAATACATTGTCAGGTAGATAGGTAATTTAAAAAAATCAAATTTTATGTTGTTTTATTGGAGGAAATCCATATATAGGAAGACGTAAACATATAAAGTTCATTAAGTGAAATATCCATAAAAAAAAATTGTATCAAGGAAATTAAGGTAGAAAAAAGGATAGAATAGTTACAGGGGAACTGATAATCAAGGAAATCGAATATGCAACAAGGAAAGTTCATTAATGAAAGGTTGATACATGAAAAATGAGAAATGTGTTGGTACAATGGAAAAAATTGAAATTCAATAAAGCATGAATGCACATAAGGATAAAAAATTTGGAAAAACTCTAGTATAGATAAGCATTGATAAGAAAAAAAGTGAGTAATCATCAGGTTTCGATATCCTATATTGAAAAGTTATGAATGTTGGGAAACATAAAGTCTTGATAAAGACTCAATAATAGAAAAATGGTTAAGCATTGAAGCTATTGATACATTGATGTTGAGAACATGAAGGCCGGAAGTTTGAGAATGATTATGATGAGCAAAGATTGATATTGAAAAGTTAGATATGTACTCTTGCATTTGAAATTGTGAAAAGTAACTAGGGGTCATTCTTGTTTACATTTTTTGCGTCATAGGAGAAAAATGTTAGGAACTATGATGGTGTGTCTAAATAGTAGAGTGATAAAATATTGTATTCCACTAGGTACTAGAACATTGAGACATTGGTTTCAACAAATCCAAATGA
>CBVK0100692822.1:0-11060 GCA_900067695.1 Picea abies
GATGACAAACATCCATGGGAATAACATCACAGAGTATTTCATCTTTATACCCTCCTATTTTAAATTCAACAAAACATTGTTTACTGACATTTACCTGATGTCCTTTTTGTAGCCATGAAATTCTATATGGGCTCGGATGTTCAATCGTCTCCAGCTCCAGCTTTTCTACCATCTCTGTAGAAATGAAATTATCTATGCTACCACTGTCCACGATGACTTTACATGCCCAGTCTTTGGTCTTGCAAGCGGTCTGAAAAAGTTTGTTCCTTTGGACCGAACTCTCTGCCTCCTTCTCTGGCGTTAAGAGAACTTTTCGCATCATTAGCGATCTTCCGCCTTCAGCATCCTCTGCCTCAACATTTCTTCTTTGTGCTTTGGCAATGTGAGTTTCACCACCTTCTTTCTTCTTATCTGGACATTCATAAGATTTATGTCTGACCTTTCCACATGTGAAGCATTTCACCACTCCACCTCTTCCTCTTCCTCTACCTATGGTACGAGGAAAATGGTTTCCATCATCATACTGACCTTTCTATTCAGTATACTACCCCCTTTGTGAGCTTCCACCTCTCTCAGTCTGAGTCTGAGGTTTCTTCCACTCTTCCTTAGGTTTCTGATTTCTATCCTGGGCAACTGATTTGCCTCTGGCTTGACTTCTACCTCGACCTCTTTGACCTTGTTTTCAGCTCAGCTTCTCTTCAGCTCTTAGAGACATCTGATAAGAATCTTCCACCATTCAGATGGTCATCATGCTCATCTCATCCTGAATGTCATATCTCAGACCATTCATGTACCTAGCAACCTTTTCATCATCACTTTCGCAATGACCTGCCCTGATGTTCAACATGTAGAATTCTTCAGTGTACTCCTTCACTGACATCAACTTCTATCTCAAATTTTGCATTCTCTGAAACAGAGTAATCTGGTAATCCCTGGGAATGAATTTTGCCTTCATCTTTGTGATCATCCTATCCCAACTCTTGATTTTCTTCTTGCCTTTGCAGCGTCTGTCAGCTTGTAGTTCATCCCACCACAATGTTGCATGTCCTTTAAGTCTTGTGACAGCATGTTTGACCTTTTTGTCTTCCTTGACATCTTCATAGTCAAAATATGTGTCCAGAACTCTAATATAGTCTAGAAGCTCTTCAGCATCCAGGTTTCCTTCATATACTGGAATATCCATTTTTTCCTTAGCACCCATTCTTGCAACATCCCTAATCAGGCGTTCATTTGCTGCATCTTCTGCTGTGACTTCTTCTCCTTCATGTCTAGCTTCATTTTCACTTTCGGAATCACTGACATATCCAACACCAACTGCGCGCCTCTGTGTTGTCTCCATGTCCTCAAGTCTGGCATGTATGTCACGCATCTCTCTTTCCATGGCTGGATTTGGCACCTGCCTACCCCTTCCTCTTGGCATTTTCCTTTCCTCTGGTGGATCGAGTGTTTTCCTATCTCTTCTTCTCGGTGGCATGGCTGAGATTTTCTTTCTTGCTTTCCCTATCTGAAGTATACAAACAGAGTCAAGCTCTGATACCACACTGATGAAGACCTATCATCCCTCGGGTTGAGATCCTCTCACGGGATCGTTCTTTATATTCTTTGATCCGGATCGGCTCTTTCGATTCCCTATTGGAATCTCAATTTCAATCGATCCATAGGTCCTTTCAGAATCTCTCTTGTGCAAAAAACACTAGATGCAAGCTCTACCCTTTCGTGAGACCACAACACTATGACCAAGGTCCAATTCCAAAAGAACTTGTCACAACTCGCCACTCGCGAGTTCGTGAGTCGAGTCTCCCGACTCTTCCCTTCCAATATTGTGATACCCGAAATGTCGATACGGGTATGGCTCTTCCTCTGTTAGTGCCTTCCTTGCGCGACTGCCAGCTAGGCTAAGCGCTAACACCTCTCGCTACTCGCACCTTCATGAGTTTGAGTGTCCAATATTGGCACCTTCCCTTCATGAAACCCAGGGAAGCAATGTTGACTTTTCTCCTCACGTTCTCGCTACTTGCGACTTCACAAGTTTCAATGTCGATCTCTCATGCTCTTATCTCATGAATCCCCAAGATTCAAAAAGTCAATGGATTATTGACTCCTTCCAATAAGTGACATGTGTCCACTTGTCTATTTCTCGGGCCCACCTTGTGGTTCTGCCATGTGTCCCTCCTGCCCAGCTTCAACACTTCACGACTTCGCTTCCCGAAGCACTACCTCCTTTGTATCCTGACACCCAAAGTCTGAGACCTCGACTTATCGCAACTCGCAACTTTGGGAATTTGGGGATAAAAGTCTCGACTTCATTTCCACCGATATTTTGAAATGCCGAAATTCCGACACGTCGTCAACGCAGGTCCCACAACGGAACTTCCCTCCTTTTTGGAGTTTAGGACTTCGCAAATCCTGATGCTAAGCTTTCGGCTCTTCAACTCAGGAAACCCCGAAATGAGATTATGTGAGTGATCCAATGACCCCTGTTGGATTAGATCCTACGGCTATCCTAGCTCCTCACAATTTCGCCATTCATGACTCGGAGCACCCAATATTTGGGCTCTCACCTTGAGAACCTCTGAGCTCACGAGATCCCTTGATCTCTGCCACCTATCCTCCTCAAATGGATGGTTGTGATTCTCTCGTGTCTTCGCTACTCGCGAAGTTGAAGGACTTCTCTTTCTGACCTTCGATGTTCGAATCCCTGATACGAGTGATCTCGCGACACGTTTCCTCCTTCTAACGGACGGCTTATATTCTTTCGTGATTTAGCAAATTCGCCTTTCGCAACCTCACGAATCTTGATGTAAAGGTTTTAAACCATAACTACCCTTCTCCTCTGCACGATTTGATGGTTCTTGGGACTTCGCAAATTCTCCATGGAGAATTCTCACCATCCAATTTCTCCTTGACGATTCCTGCGAAATGAATAAAGTGTTTTTCCACGAAACTCGTCCACCTGCAAAACAACGTTGATGTGCCTTCTTACAACACTTCAAGGCACTAGCCCTCTTGGGATTATCTTCGATAACTTTGAAGACTCTATCCCTCCCGGGCCTTCTCCATAACTCAAGTCTTCAAGAAGACTCCTGCATGCACTTCTTGCATCAATTATTCAAATACTTCCAAGTATTTGAACCTCTTCGACTCTGCGCACTCCTTGCGACAACAGTCTTTCAACAATTTCGCTCAGGTTGTAACTCTGAGACTTCACTCGGCCTGCACACTCCTTGCACGACTCCTGTGCTTAACTTGCACTTCTGCGAGAATGAGAACAATGTTATCCCTCCTGAGCTTGCAGAGATGAACTCTGACTTCTATCAATGCACACCTTGCGGACAATTTCACTGCACTCCTTGTAGGAAAATTCTTGCTCAGACAGAGAAACAATTGAAACTCATTTCCTTACTCTCCCTCTCTTCAGATTTCAGACATTAAATATGAAATCATACATTCACGCATAAAAAAAAATGCATAACAGAGAGTAAAACAACATATATCAATCAATATGTACAAACACAGAAAGCAATTGAACACCATGAGTCTGAACTAAAGATATTTGTATTAATCCATAACTTATGTACATGGGTTTTTCCTCTACACAACTCTCTGCTTCTTCTTCTCTATGCTCTCTTGATTGATTATGCTTCTAATGTTACAATGATACAAGTGAGGGTGTCTATATCCATTTTCCCTCCGCTATATCCATTTTCCCTCCGACTCCTAAACTATCTAATCTAAGAATTCAAAGCTACCTACTTACATTTACTAGCATAAATGCCTCTTAGTCCTTCAGACGAGAGCGATACGCTTAAGGTCTGATTAGAATCTACAAGTACACCCTTTCTTAATTGTCTCATTTGAGTGTGGTGTATCCACTTCAAAACATTTCAAACAATTCATCATGTGCCAAAATGCGTCGGCGTTTGTCCCACAGTTGCTTATTGTTGGCGATGCTCCTGCATCACAACCTCATCGGAAAGAATAAGGACAAGAGGGTGCTTGTCAATAGTTTGGATAAGGGATCATGTGATTTTACATAAGTCACTAATGGATCAGGTAACATCAAATATGTTGATGGAAACATTATAGGTATGAAATTGGTCATGCCAATGTTGCATGAGCACTGAAAATAAATTGGATAGCAATTCCTTCAACCATGCTTTGGTATCATAAGTTGATATGTTTATGATGTTTGAATGCATTTATATGAATGATACCCAAGTGGGGTATGGTAAAGTTAAGAAATATTGGACATATAAAGAATCTTCAAAATCTATTAATGCATTGATATGAACAATGTTATGTCATTTCGTGTTGGTTATGAGGTAATCACCAAGGAAAATTAGGACTTATGATCATGTCGTGAAAGTGAATGGCATATAAGATAGCCACGTGTGAGGCTATAGTGTTGTTGGATTTAATAAGGATATATTTATACACAAGTATCCAATGGTATCTCCACTTGTATTGGTGTCCTAGACTATAACCTTCTTGCCAACATTGAAGAGCATTGAAAAACATACTCCTAGTGTTGAGTTTTGGATAAAAATGAAGGTGTCTAGATGGTCGAAAAAACATTGGGGAGGTTGCTAAATGATGTGTTTAGGCATCGACTAATTGAACCAACTCATAATGATGGATTTCTTGACGTGATATTGTTATATTCTATGTAATGCAAGGATGCATCACATGAAAAACAAATTAAATAATTAATAGTGATAATAATAAAAAAAAATAATGACAATAATGCCAATAAACTTAGTGGGAAGAAGGTTGGTGGGAGGGAGGTACCTCACAAAAGTAAACAAGAAAAAAAACCAACAAACAACAACAATAATATAGTTTGAATGTGAAAGTTATGGTTGTGCATGTGTGCATGGTGGAACATATGTTGGATTGCAATGTGTGAATGCATGAGTGTGCTATATTTCATTGTAGTTAATATGTTAACAATTGAAATTGATCGAAATAATGGTATTACCATAATTTTGAGATCATCCATGGGCTCTTTTGGATGTGATAGTGAAAAATCATGCCCATTCAATAGACAATAAAAAAAGTACATAAAAACTAAAACATAAAAACTAAAATGAAATTTCAAGTAAAACACACCCTTCATGAGACGTGTTGAAAGAAGTAAAACAAAATTTCAATGTTGAACTTGCACCCTTCATGAGACGTATTGAACTCGCACCTATGCGATGTAGCAGAGTAGAAGCCAACGTCGATAAGACAGAGTAGAGGAGACTAGGGCATGTTGTGACTCGTGAGCTAGAGGGAATGATAGAGAAGGAAGGAGATAGGGATCTAGGCGAGAGAGATCATAAGAAGGGTTAGAGAGAGCTCGCGGAGGGCATTGGGAGAGAGAGCTCATGGAGGGAATTGGCTAGGAGAGAGAGATCATGGAGGGCACCGACCGAGAGAGAGATATCAAGGGTAGTGTTACGAAGGACACATAGCTCATGGAGGGCACCAGGAGAGAGAGCTTGAGGGCAACGTAGGGTGAAGAAAATGGTAAGTTGTTGAATTTCCTTCTCTGTATTCTCATTTTTTATAGCATTGCCATGTATTCTCATGGCTACCAAGAAGAAACCCTACCAATGCTTCACACTATTCTCCCTAATTTTAAGTGAATAACTACCTAAAAAAGGATGACAATAAAAAATTGGATGAAAATTTTAGGCTAGACAAGTGTAAATTAATTTTGGTTAAAACTGAGTTCAAAGCAGCAAACCAACTCAAACACATTGCATTTAGCTCCTTCATATTTTTCCCAAATGTCATCTGTTGGTCTAAAACAATCCGCAATCAAGAACCAAGCTACTCCAGTGATGCCAAAACCCACCTCTACAACACCATTCCAAGGAAGTTTTGACTTATCTATCATCAAAAAACAAGTTTGACATCCTTTCTCAGAAATAACCCATTATGTTTGTGAAAGTGTTTTCTCCCTTAGTTAAGGTTCCTTCATCTCTCTTTCTTCCCAGAAAAAAATCATCCTTTTAGATTCACAAACTAACCCTTCCTTATCATGTAGTGAATACCTTATTTTAGATCAACAAGAAGAAATTGATCTTATATCGGCTAAACTTGATATTTCATTCACCATCTTAATAAAGAATAAATCTAATAAGAAATTGGAGGAGGACAAAGCGGAGGAAGGAGAGAGAAAACACAAAAAAGTAGGGAAGAATAATCAAACAAGGAGAAATTTTTGGGTATCCATACAATCATAGAAAAATTGTTGGGGGATATAACTTGAAGTGATAAAAACTCGGGTGTCATTGGTCCTCCACAGATTGGAGGCCACAAAACCTCTAATGTTAAATAATGAATATTGTCTCCTAGAATTGTAGAGGCATGGGTAGCAAGTTTAAAGAGGAAGACATGAGAGATTTGATAAAGTATAAAAAGATAACTATCTTCCTTCTCTAGGAGACCAAGATTGAGGCAATGAAAATGCTTAATCTCGACAGAACACAATAGAAAAGGTGTGAAGGTATTGTGGTAAGCTCAATAGGATCATTAGGAGGTATTTGTATTCTTTGGGATAACTCTTCAGTAATTTTCTCATCAAACACAACATTGGGCCCTAACTTGCCCTGTGCATCAAAATTCAGGGATCGTATATCATATTTTTAATGTACACATGCCTATTTTTTACAAGGAAAAATAATATTTTTGGCATTCTTTGTTGGCTTTAAAATACTTTGAAGTCACTAAAAACAATATTATGGCTAGGGACATCAATGTGGTTTTGAATAGTAAAGAAAAAAAAGGTTGTAGCATAGGCAATGACCCTTTTAGATAAAATATGGAGGATCTTATGATGAATTGGGATTTAGTAGATGTCAAACCTATGAAAGGGGAATACACTTGGTTGAGTATAAGAATTTGAATAGGTCATATTGATGCTACACTAGGCCTTTCCTCTTTTAGATCGAGACTATGTTAAACAACAACATCATAACTTCCATTATCATCCCATCGACCATCTCTGATCATAAGCTTATTTCTTTTTAATTCCACCACTCCCAAGATTTTGGGGACTTGTCCTTCACAAAGCTCTAGGGATATATGGTTTCTCCATTCACTTTTTTGGGGCCTATTGGGATAAATTAAATTTTATTTTAAGTGTATGCTCATGTATGTCCATAAGAAACATAAAATTTGGGGCAGAACAAACTCCTCCATTTTAGTTCTAGTTCCAAAAGATGTGAATCCATCATTGTTTTCCAAATTTCGTCCTATTTAATTTTATAAATATTCTTATAAGATCCTAACCAAATCATGGAAAACAAGCTCAAGAATATTCTTCCTAAGATAATGTTTGACAACCAGGGTGGCTTTACGTAGAAATGTCAAATAATAAACAACATAATTATGATCCAAGAAGCAATAAATTCTAGCAAGGAGAATGAGGACAAAGGGATGACATGGCCAATGTGTTTGAGCGAGTAAGGAACTATTTGATTCTCGTTGTTCTGTGTAAATCTGGGTTTAATAATAAATTTTTGCAGTGGGTTAAAGCTTGTATTAACAAGTCATGGATTGTGCCCTTAGTTAATGGGAGGCCCACCAAATTTTTCAAAAGCAACAAAGGATTGAGATAGGGTTGTCCCCTTTCGCCATTATTATATGTTATAATGTCCTAGATGTTGAGTAGAAAGTTGAAAGTTGAAAATATTTCTCGAAACCTGCATGGAATCAATTTGGATAGAGGAGTCAAAGGAATGAATCATTCACAATTCATAGATAACACTCTTTTACTGGGAGGGGCCTCAATTATAATTGTTGAGAGATTCAAATGTATTCTCAATCATTCTCTCAACAATTCAAGAGGAAAAGTTAATAAAGGTAAAAGACAAATTTATGGTTGGAACATTATCCCTCGGCTTCTCCATGCTATATCCAAAATTTTAAAGTTCCCCTGTCTAGAATCTAGGGCCTCTTTTAAATATATTGGAATGTCGATCTCTCTTAGTAATCCCTCTACTCATATTTGGAAAGTCATAATCAACAAGATCAAGACCAAATTTAAGTATTGGAGGTCATAGTGGTTGAACCCAGTAGGTAGGGTTGTCCTCATAAAATGTGTGCTCATTTTATTATATTGAACTCATTTTTTTAACCACTTGCCACTTAACTCAAAAATAAGGAAAAACTAGATAGGGAGAGTCATAGAACATGAATTTTCAAGAAACTAAAAATATCTCAAAATGCTTTGTCTTTCTTGGTGTTGATTTTATTTGACTCCAAACATGCCCCTATAATTCCCATATAGTATACCAATAGTAATAGATCATAATACAATTCTGAAAGAGTAACACTATGGTAATCATTATGAGCTTACTGTGATACTAATAGGATACTAGTAATGAACTAGTGTTACATCTTGATTGATTGATTGTTTCTGTCATTAATGGTTTTATAGGAAGTACAAGCAATTAGGTATTTGTTAGATCTATCTTCATTGACTGAGGGAAGTTCAGGTAGAATAGAGGAAAGTGAGACAGCTAGTAGGTCTAACAGGAAAAGATCAACTAGAGGTGAGAAGATCAGAAGAAAAATCCATAGATGCATGGAATTTTTTCTTGTGAAAGGGGGATCATGTTATTATGATCATGAGAGCATAGACAAAATCGAGGTGCCCTTGAGGTACAAAAATATAGTGAAACAATGGGTACCCAAGGATCTTCCTGAAATAAACATTGATTTTTGTGTAAACGAAAGGATATACTAGATTGCTCCATCGTCATTACATGGTTTAGGGATATTTTCCATGGATGGCATAAAGGTCTATTACGATGGATTAACTAAATTGATGGAGTACATCGGACCCTGTTATATCTACAAATATTGGATACAAATAATCCAATATACAAAAAGTATGCGAAGATATGACTTGGATGCAAATTATATACAACTAAAAGACAATGATAAAAATAAAGGAGCAACTATCTACATTGATAGAAGGCCAAAAGAAACAAGGAATATTATAGGGTTTATAAATAGTACACGACCTGCGACCACAAATAAGTGACCCAATTGCATATTTGAGGGGCATGAAGGAAATCATGTATTCGTATGTGCAATAAAATCAATAGTTGCAGGGGAAGAGATATTGATTGATTACAATTTGAAACAAATAGATATAGATGTTTTTATTATGGTGGTGGTACGTATACTAATTTACCCAAACTGTAAGCAATGGCTCTCATATTTTATGATTTTCATTACATTTTTTACGGTGTTAATCAATTTTGAGAGCTCTGGTCTGTTTAATACTCAGTGTGCCCTATTTTTGTTATCAACATTTGAATTTATCATACATTTGAATTTCTCATGATAATGATCATGGTTCTAATTTTATTGTAATGTGGCAGGATGATCATGGTAAATCAAAAGTGGCCTCAAAACAAATAAATGAACAACAATTTTCAAATTGCAGTTAATGTGCATTTTATTTCTGTGGCGATAAATTATTTTATTTGTTTACATAACTAAATTATCATTTATTTTGTCGAATATTTAGTCGGTGGGACATGATGTTGATAATGATTCTCTTGGAAAAAGGGATTTGTATGAATCCCCCAACCCTATGGTTTTAATAAGGAAAAAGATCAATAAAGGAAACAATGAACTAGCTCACTTGTTAGATATTCTAGATCAAACTCCTGAGGTTGAAGAAAGGATAAGAGAAGTTATGAAAAGGCTTAATACATATAAGGTAATAACCATAATTTCAAGTGGTTTTATTTTTTGGTCATAATATCAATTATGAAATAGATTTTTAACTTTTACGTTATCTAAACGAAAAAATGTTTTCTTTCTTATATAGAGATTTTTGGATCCTGTTGACACTGACATGCATGGTATCGGTAGTAGTGGCACTGCACAGACACTACAGGGTCCCAACACTGGCCCTCGTATAGCGTCCAGGACACAAATATTCATATCTCCACCTTCCACACCATTAGGTGGGAGCCACGACATGCCCACCGAGGAAGCGACCACACAGGTAGGCTCTAGAGATGGTGACGGACATGAGGTCGATGATTTGACAAACTATATGGTTGTTTTTCCTAAAGAAAGATGTGTGACCATCACAGGGACCCTTAAAAGAACCTTTATGGTCAACAAGGAAGGGCTTCCATTAAAGCAGGTTAAAGTCCTATGTGATTATTAAAATTTTGTTTTTTTCATGTTCTCTATGTAGACAAATATAAATCATTTAAATTATTATTTTTAAATTGATAATCATATAATCATTTTATGTGTAGGGAACAACGATTTTTATAGGTCCTTGGAGAAAAAGGATTTGTTGATTTTTGGGCCCACCATATGGGAGAGGTGAATTCCCAGAATTCCAACCTCAAAAAAGAATTGATGGATTATCTAGAAATCCTTTTTGGTGTAGATACTTTTAATAAGACCTTGGCCACTTCCGTAGCTGGACAATATTTAAAATATACGCGAGAAACATATAGTAAGAACTTGAAACAAAATGATAGGTATGAGCATTCTCTGATGATTCCAAATAGGGAGTGGAAGGCCCTCAATGAGGATGCAAAAGAGAAGAAATTAACAGATGAAGGAAAAACACCCTCTGGTCCCATAAGGTAAATTACAATTTCAATTAAATACCTTCAATTTTTTTTAGATGTAAATAAAATTGTGGTATATATTAACATACTTGAAACTTTTGATGATAGGTTGACTGACACGTCAAAGGCCACAAAAGAAAGGCTTTCCAAATGTGGCCAACATAGGCTAGGCTAGGACGACTACTTGAATTTGCAGTCACAAATTGTAACTACCTAAATATCTTATTTGTATCACCTTAAATTTTTTAGGTAATTGCAACGAATAACATAAAAAATATGTACTCTTATGCAATGCAGGGTGACGAGTTTGGTGCTGAAACCATGGAGGAAGACCTCAAGCTTGGTTACAAGTACGACTATAAAGCATTAGTTGAACACCGAAAAATCTTGGGGAAGATACCAAGAACCACTTTGTAGGATAAGGTAAATAAAATTCAATCCACATTAACCTTTATT
>CBVK0100692823.1:0-11060 GCA_900067695.1 Picea abies
ACATTATGCACTGACCATGGTATATAGTCTAGCTTTGTTTTGTTTTCATATGTTTTTACCATAGCTAATAACCATTCAACTCTTAAAATTCATTAACCCTTTTTAAAATGTGGTAGAACCTTGAAGTTTACCAAACCTGGGCATTGCATTGCCACTCCACTTTTTTCCATTGTACCATTTTCTCCTTGATTTTGGATCAGTATAACTTTCATGACGAATGGCCCCTTGGATCACTCCTAAAGCATAAGGAAGGGTGCGCATAGTGGCAGAAGTGTTGGGCCCGAGCCCCAAAACTTGACATTGATAAAAAAGGATCTGTAGGTGAGGACGTCTTTCAAATAGTTCAGGTGCATGGCTTTCTATAGGAAAATCCGAGGATTTAATATGATACTAGTTGAGCAGTTCACACTCAGTTTCGATGGTTTCTGTGCAGTGATTGCAGGTGTCACTATCCATGTAACAGAAGAAACTCTGTCAACCGTGACAGAGATCCCTCTACACGGCAAAAGGTGGTTCAAAGGCATTCCTTTGGACGTGTGGTGCTATGAAGATTTCTTCAAGCGATATTGTTTAGGTGGGAGAATCGAGACAGGTGTTCTGAGTAGATATTTGCAGGAACCTTTTCAGAAGCTAATTGGAGTAATTAGGAGATATTTCACCTATGAAGGAAGATTCTACATAATACATTCACATCACATTAGACTATTGATGCACTTCATAGGAAGGAGACCCTTAAATATACCCTTCTTCTTACATCAGAACCTCCGAGAGATGGCGGACAACACCCAGGATGAAGCGGGTCAATCGAAAAGGAAACTCTCTCATGTCTCACTGATCAAACTACTGGTATTTGAAGAATTAAGATGCCTGGGAAGAAACTGGGATTCGTTCTTTCTCACAAAAGGCATCCCCAAATATCCAAAGGGAGATTTCCCTCCTCCTGCAGAAAACATAATATCACATCGTGTAGAGGCTGGAGTGGAAGAGGCTACACAGGAAGGAAAAATGGTGGAAGCCCTGTCTCCCCAACAGCAAGTACCCTAGATAAGGGGCAGGCCAAGGAAGAACAAGGAAGCTGGGGAAACTCGAGCCCCAAGCGAACTACGTGTAAGGTCAGTTGTCGAAGAATTACTCATGCACACCATTCACCTCAAACCTGTCGAAGGTACAGGTCAAGAAAGCTGGAGCAGAATAAGGAAGACAGATGTCGGAGGCATAGATGTTTGAGAGCCATCTCAGCAGTTGAAGCAAGCGTAGCTCGCTATCGTCGAGCTTTACCAGGAAAACATAGAACTAAGACAACAGTTAGCCGCGAAGACCTTTGAAGTGTCAGCATCACAAGGTCGCGAAGGAAATGTGACATGGCTTAAGAGATAGCTCAAGGAAGCACATGATACGATAGTACAGCTACGTGAAACACAAAGAATATCGGAGGAAAGAAATGTGAAGCATTTCAGAGAATGTGAAGTGAACAGGGAGAAAGTCTGTGCAACTCTTGCCCGCGTGTAGAATAAATGAGATTAACTGAGTGCATCCTTGTATTCTCGAATTGTGGTGTGGATTTTGGTAGTTCTGAGGAAGGCATATCCCTTGGAAAGTTTTTTCATTTTGGTAACGACTGCGACAGTCAGCATTCACTCGCCACATACGTACCCCTGCAAATGAGCACGCGGCAAAAACCAAGGTCTTTACAGTGGATGGCGAGAGCCTGACCAGAGCACTCGATTGTTCGGATACTCTATCAAAGGAAGGCATCGATGCATCACTCTCACCATGATGAGACTTTGTTGATAACCAAACCCCGTGTCAAAGACAAACGGTTACGACGCGACCGAACACAACTGGTTTCTATTTCTGGAAAGGTGTTATACGAAAGGTCCTTTACAAAGAACAATCAGCTTCCTAAATTCTAGGGATGGTAGCTAGAGAGCTGGGAAGCCCAAGCGGTGCCCTTTCATATATATTTTATATATTCAATGTAAGTTGGGTTGGTTGGAAAAATTAGTGTAGACAGTGACTATTGAATGTAGTTTGAGTTCGATTGAAATTTAATGCAAAAGTCCTGAAGCTTTGATGAAAAGATTCTAATTGTAGCAATTGGATGTATTGTTTCCATTCTTTGCGTATGTACTTCATGTATTCTTTATTCATATATATTTATGTCTGAATAGGAACATAATTTTGAACCTGGGATTCATTACGCAGCGCACTGGGATTCACGCCATTCAGACAAACCATTTTCCTCTAAGTTAACTCTGAATTCATCCTCAAAGGTGCTCCAAGTTACTTCATGTGTTTTTCTCCCCACCACACACAACGATTTTTAACTAAAGATTTTTTCTCACTTAGCCTTTTTCCTCTCAAGTTCAGTAACCAAGTCATTTGTTTCTATCATTTTCTTAAATCGACTCCATAGCCCAAGGTCTTACTCTTTTGTGCCAATAGAACCAGAAATGTATTATTTAAAGGTGTTAAAACTAGATGAATACTTAAAGCCATATCCTATATCGAGACAAAGTCTCCTGAGATAGCCCTCTCCAGGTCTGAAAGGCTAGTTTCGGGTTTCAAAGTTGGTTTGTAGGTTGCCTCTGTCATTTGTTTCTCAGTCAAACGAATTTTACAGAGTGCTAACATACCATATGGGGAATAAATCTTTTGATGTAAGCTCCAACTCGTTGAGGATTTGATCATCCAGTATTTTGTTCCTAGGTTCAATATGGTAACATTTAGCTAGATCATTAGGCCTAAATGAAGCTATAGGTTCTTTTCTTGCATTAAATACATGTCTACTACTTATGTCCACGTTTTTCAAAATCCAAGAAATGGTGTCTGCACAAGGGAAAATTGTTGAATGTGCTTCCACCCTGGAAATTCCTAATTTTCTTATGTTCCTAAACACTTGGAGCTCATCTAGTTCCTCCTCCTTTGATGAGAAGTTTGATTTCGTGAACATATAATATACTTATCCCCATTTTAAGGTTTATCCATCTTTGTCTAGAAGTCTCGACATATCATCATATACTGTCCCGACACTTTATGTCTCTTTTTTCTGCTGGGAGCTGCTAGATGGCTCAGCCCCTATTGCTTTCATCGTCGTCTTCTTTCATGGTGACATGTATGAACCTGCAGACAAGATAAATTTAGAGATTAATATTTGGAAATACAGTTAAATGATCGGAAAATTATAAGAATTATTAAAACTATCAAGACAGGACAAGCTGCTCCTCACAAATGTCAGGTTAATAATAGACAATGCTCGGTGAGATTTTCAAGTGAAACGCTTGGGCACCATCCTCGAAAGTATAAATCAGAGCATAAGAAAACAAATTTCTCAATACAGATTGGAAGAGTTAGTAACAACTTGTCTGAGCATATCAGAGGATCTGCTTCAATTTGTTCCGAAAATGTGTGGAAGAGATGATTTCCACTCTTCTGAGCATATCGGAGAAGTTAGTAGTAACTTCTATGATATGCTCGAAGAGTTACTTTGAAAGTATTTGGTTTTGAGTCTAGGGTTTTCCACGAACAAGGAGAGAGATCAGGAGAGCTACGGCTAGCTTAGATGAGGGAGAGGAAACCTTAGGGATTTCTTAGATCAAGGTATTTGTGCCTTGGATGAGCTTTGGGGCTTGCAATGGTTAAGTGCTAGGATTGGGAAGAAGTCCATCGCGGTGAAGGGGGAAAAGGTCGATTGGTTATGTATCTCATAGCCAGGAACAGATTCAAAAAAAAACATAAGGTTGGAAGAAAAGGGAAAGGTGTGGCTAGGGGCGAAGTAATGAAGAACTGGGATAAAAAGGAGTATCAATCTAGGGAAAAGGGAGTAAGAAGAACAAAAAAAAACAAATACCTAACCCTAGGTTGAAAAACAAATAGGGGTGATGTAACCTTACCTAGAAGATGCTACCACATGGTGGATATGGATAGGGGATGTTAGGATATTTAGACACTTAGGATTTAGTTAAGATCTACTTGGTCTAATATGTCGTGAGGTAAAAGTGTGTTTCTTAGTATGCATTTGTAGTTAGGAAATCCGATGGTCACGATATGTTCCCGACATAGAGTGATATGACGGTTCATACTCTCCTCGATCTTAACGTCCATTGATATGTGGCTTAACACCCGATTGGTCCATGGTCTCTATTTAAAGAGCATGGAGGGTCATTTGTCGATGATCGATTGTGAGAAACTCTCTTGTAAAATCTCTCTGTAATATTTTTCTTTGCATTAATAAACTGCTCCAAGTGGTCGCGTTGGTTGGGGTCGTGGATGTTTCCCCATAGGGGTTTTACCATGTGAAAACATCTCTTTGATCTGGTTATGTGAGTGGTTACTGAAGGTGTTCATCCTCTGTTGGAATACCTGTGTTGTCGAACATGGTATCAGAGCTTGTTTGAAGACCCGCTCCTGTTGTAGATCGAGATCGTGAAGCTGAGTTTCCTCATCTCCATTGTCTGGCATTTCCGTACATTTCTGGGCTAAGAGGATTGTTCCATTGCGTCCGGAGCACTTGTTTCATTTAGGAACACTTTTCATTTCACTCGAAAAGGTTTCTGTTTGCCCAAGATATGGCCATTACAGTCAGATCTGGAGGTATAAACTCTGAATACACATTTTTTAAAATTTTTGCAAAGTTTTGATTTTATTTCGGTTTGTATTTTTTTATTTCTGGGTTGCTACTCTTTTAGATCTGCGTATTCTCTTTGCCCCGCGCCTTGTGCAATCTCGGCAAATCAGAAACAGATAGGAAAAGGTGCATCTTCCGGGTAAGCTAACCGAGATCTAACCCTTGTTGTCATCGAGAAGCAAAATTTTTTTCTTGTGTGAAAAGAGTTTTTTTGAAGCATGCTCTCCAAGGCTGTCTTCAACAACAACAACACCCACAACACCCCCAATCCTCCTTCTAAACATTACAATATGTTTTTCTAGACCATTTGGTTAAAACTTTCCTTATTAAGCAAGAGGTCTTGAGTTCAAGTCTCTCTTTTGTTACTTTTTTTGAAAAAGGTTCATGCTAAAAATTGTAAAGTGCATTTCACTTCAAGTATAAAAGTGAATCACTATAAGTAGTTTTATATTTTATTTTAGAGTTATTTTGCATGCAACTTTTCTGTTATAAGGTAACCTCATTGTAAAAAGTGATCCCCACTTCTCTTTATAAAAGTGGGTCACTTCATAAAGTAGCTTACACTATCACGTGGTTATTCGGTTACCGTTTATGCCTTTTTTAAAAGGGGCATAACTCTCACATCGGAAGTTCATTTTCAGTGTCGTTTTTTTTAAAACCGCACAATTTTTTGAGATCTTTCCATCCAGGTCATTAGTTTCAGTTTTTAAATCCGCATTATCTACATATTTAATATGGCTTCTACAAGTACTGTCATGCTTACCAGCAACAACTACTTCCAATGGAGATCCCATATGGAAGATTTATTAAGAAGTAAAGACATGTACCGGATTACCATGGGAAAGGAAACAACCCCCACTGATGATGATAAGAAATCCAAATGGGATAATAGGAATGATGAAGTACGTGGACTAATTGGAATGTCCATCTCTCCTGATCTAAGGTACCACCTTCAAGGAATTGATGACCCCGAAGTAGCTTGGGACAAGATTGAATCTGTGTTTGGTAAACTCAATATTATTCGAACACAACAGTTAGAAAATCAAATACTGACCTTGAGTCCAAGTGATTTTTCTTGCCTTGGAGACTATCTATCTAAGTTTAAAACACTCAAAATTTTATGTGAAGTGTTGTTCTTGAGTTTATGTTGTAAAGCTATAAAGCATACCATCAAGGCATCCGTAAATGATTTAAAAGGAATGATTTGGGAATAAGAAAACAAAGGAAGATTAAAGCAGAATCAGTTTCTCAACTGCCTCTGTCTTGCTTCCTGTTGTTCTTGGATGCTAATGTCTTGCTCAATAGTAGCCCATGAACGTTCTAACTCAACCCAGTTAGTTGTTGTTTGTAAAATGGTATTAAATAAATTTAAGGCAATACTGGTTTGATCCTGAAGGCCTGGTTCAACGTTGGGTTGTCTGCTACTTGGGACAGTCATGGATGATAAAAAAATTATTTATTTGTAAAGGGATTTTAATCAGTTTGTTACTTCAGATTTTCAGAGATGAGAACAAGAAAAACAATTTTAAAATCCAAAACAGTAATGTAAACACATTTGAGGTCGTTTCCTGGTTTTGTAACAATTTCGAGATTTATAAACAACAAACAAACACTACAGAAAAATATGAGGCTTTAATCAAGAAAGAATCTCATATTTTAAGAGACAATGATAAAAGAAAAACGAGGTTTCTAACAAGAGTTAAGTATTAAGGAACAAAAGTTTTACATGTCTTGAAATTACTAAAAGCGATTTCAGAGGAAAAACTGTAAATCAATTGACATCCAAACCAATATGAAATATAAATCAATGATGTATATAACTTCAAATTGATTACTTGTTAGAATAACATTAAAAGGAAAAATTCGACAAAGTATAATAAACAGGGAAAATACACATAGCTACAAAGTTGCAGGATCCAGAATCTCGTTTGCGATCTATATTCTGATGTATTTGAAAATTGATATTACAAAATGGCTCTCTCCAAAAATTTTGAAGCCTTTTCTCAGCCTTTAGAAATTATATTTATACATTTTCATCAAATTTTCTCGTTGGTGACTAACCAACTTCCTAATATTTCGATTACATAAAAATAATGTCAACCGTTTACAATTCTTTTTAATTTCTTAATAATAAAAACATTAAAAAAGGTTTTAAGCTTGCATTGACGAACTTCCTTTTTATGCATCAATACATTGAATGCATTTTTCTAAAAACTTTACAATGATCCTGGGAGCATCGGGTATCTCATTTGCTTCAAATGAGAAAAATCTCTTCTGCAATTCGGGTAACCGACTTTCTATCATCCTTTCTGTGAATTTAACAGTTTTCAACTTTAGACTTGAAGTTACCATCCACTTGTTGATCTCTGTAATGTTGATCAATTTGATGTTTGAAATCTCTGCTTTCTTTTCCTCCAGCTCTTCTCTAAACCTCAGCTGGTGCTTGGCAATATTGATTTCGCCTAACAATCTGGAACAACCATCTGTTCCAATATTCAATGAATCTCTTTCAAAGAGATCGAAGATTCCCTGGCAATCCTCATTAACTTCTCTTGTGATTCATTTATATTTGGCTAGTTTTGCTTCCCACACTTTTATCATTATGTCTCCTTTAACCTGTTCAGAAATAGATAATTTCTGAGTCTTTCCAATTTCTTCCTTTAATGAGGAAGCCACTGCTTTATGAAAAGTTGTTCTTGCTGTTTTTGCCTCCCTTTCTTTCTGGAACACATTCTCCAAAGACTTATTTGATTCCTGAAAATAATTCTGGATTATTTCCAGATTCAAGAACACTTTCTGTTGTTCCTCCTCTATTCTTACATATATCTCTAATACTTGTGTCTTGAAATTTTCTAGTTCTACTCCCTGGTTAGTAATAGAAATAATCGTATCTTGCAAATGTTTGTTTTCTTCCCCTAGCATTCGAACCTGTTCCTGTGTGACCTGTATTAAGTGTTTTTCCTCATCCAAGTCTTTATTCAATTTATGGATTTCTTGCATATCCTTTAGTCTAGCTTGTTCTAGACCCTTCTGTATTCCCCAACTAATATTTCTTTCATTTTCTTTTAGTTTGTCTTGCAACTGGATTATTGTTTGGTCCTTCTGTTCAAGCAGAGTTATTAAATTGCCTACATAATACATGTTTGTTGATGCTATTGCACCCATTGTACCTGCTAATTCTGTAGCGAACTCTCCATCCTTGAGTTTCTTTCCATCTATAATAACTCTATGCTTTTTAATCATTCCTTCTCCTCTTGGATGAATTTCCTGTTTCAAGACTGCTCTTCGTTTTTTACTGAAAAAGTAATATGATGGGGGGATTTCATCTCTTGAAATCGGCTCTAGATCACTGACATATAAAACTCCTTCATGGGGGGTTCTGAAAGTCGACTGTAATGGAGTTAAAGAGGTGATAGGACTACCAAGTTCTGTTGAAGTTGTTCCTCCTATTTTTTCTGGAACATTCTTCATGATTTCTGGAATTATTTCTGGCTCTTTTCCCTTATCCATTCCCGATTCTTTTGTTTGAGAACCCTCTGCGTTTTGGGAAGGTATCTCAGTATTCTTCACCTTACCTTTGTCATTTGTTTTACCCTGAGTATTAGTTTCAAACCCTGGAGGGGATTCTTCCTGTTCTGGCGATGGGGTCGAAATTTCACCCTGTAAAATCTTAGGTAGGCAGCTTCACCTATGGTTTTGAAAAGATGCGAATCCATTATGTGAATCAGGTGGCAAGGCCTGGACTCTGTTCAGCACTTCTTCATAACACTTAACATCTTTAAATATATCATCATAAACATATACTTCATGTTCATATGCCTTTAGATTACAATGTGTGTAATGCCTACTTATTATTTGGTATGGGTCATATTTTCTGTGCTCAATATTTACTAACTTCACTTCTTCCAATGACTCGGCCTCTACCTTAGAATGGCCTAAATTTGATAAAGGAAATTTCCCAATATGAACCGGGAAAGATGGCCATGCTTTTTTCTGAAGTGCTTTTAATTCCAATCCAACACCACCCTTGGCTATCTGACGAGCTACTTCTCTGCACACCAATCTGTCTGGTAGGAATTTTGGGAGTGCGTGGGGGGGAATGGAACAGCCATAAACCCTAATATAGGAAAAAATTTCCTCAATAAACCAGTCGGCAACTGATTTAATACTTTCTATGACTGCATCAGAAATGCGAGGGGGTTCGCATCCAAAAAATAATTTGTGCATAGGAATAATGACAAAATGACAAACCTCATAAAATGTCTCTTTAGCATTCTCTTCCCAAAGGGCTGAGTGATATTTATGAATAGGTTCTGGACATGAGATGCTCCAACTCCAATTCATTAATGGAAAGGGGGTCATAAAACAGATTGCATCCATAATGTATGCAGACATATAAAAAGACACGGGTTGTCCCTTTAACTTGGCTGCTTTGTAATTTAAAATTTCTTGCGTTAGGTTATCCGACAAAATTTTATGCCAGTTAAAACCATTTCATTCTGAAACTTCCTCTAAGAAGGGTACCCAGTCTGCATGAAAGTGACAAGAATCTTTTCTCCCAAAAAGTCTGCATAACGTCATGGCTATATAAACCATATATTCGTTTAAGGAGGTTGTAGCATAGATCCCATGAGTATCAGCCCTAAACTTTGCTTCAGACCTTGCCCATCCTCTAATCATGTCAGGATATGTCTGGTCTACCTCAATACATTCATTTCTTTGAAACTCAGCTAAAAATTCAGCATTAAAGGTATGTTTATGATTCGGCGAGAGTTTATACATTACTTGAATGTGCTCAGGCCTGAATGAGCCGACAATAGGTCCTTGGTCATTTAAAATGCTTCTTGTGGGGATATCAACCTTATCCAGAGCCCAGCCGACCATATCAGTATATGCCACCAGCCTTGGACGTGCAGCAACCTTATGAAGCTCAGACTCAGCAATGTCCCGAATATGATTTTCGGAATCAGGGTCTGCATTTTTAGCTCATACTCCAGCGATTTAGAGATTTGAGCCAATGATTTGATGGAGTTTATGGCGTGTGGAGTAGTATCATAGATAATATCACCTTCCTGTGTGTCTTCATTTTTCTTCGGTGCCTTTTTAGGTGCCATGGCTCTGCGTTTGACTTGAAAACCTGTTACAGAAGATGGATGAACGAGCTCAGCTTAAAATGAAAATACAGACGTTCGAATGTTTTACTTTGAATACATTTTAAAACATGACAAAATTTACACAGCTATCACGAATTTAAAGCCCTTAATGTGGAAGATATTTTCGAAGATATGCATTTAATGTCTGTACTGAGGAGATCTCGGTTTTTCAAATAAAACGAGAAACTTACTTAATCGGAAAACGAAGCATTAATGAACACTTAAAGAAAGATTACCTTTAAACCTGTTTTAGAAAGAGGATTTATTAGTGTTAATTATAGATTAAATCTGAAAACATCACTTTTCGGGGTTTCGAAAATCTTGATGTCGAAAGGTATGTCATCGAAAAATCCCGATCGCCAAAAATGCGAAATCGCGAAATCGAGATGCTTTAATTAAGAATTAAACGTTTTTAGCATGTTAATTAATTGAAATTATAACCTTTCAAGATTTCAGAAATCGGGATGTCGAAAATCGGGATTTCGGGAAACATGATGACATGAGACGTGCTCTCACAGAATCTCGAATCCCGAAATCGCAAAATCGCGATGGCTTGTTTCTTTTTTCAAAATAGAACTTAATTTATCTTAATTAACTAAATAATCATGATTAGGGCCAAAACATAATTAGTTTAATTTTAACGTGACTAATGGATCGGGGTTTTGGAAATCGGGATTTCAGGAAATATGATGACAAGAGACGTGTTCTTACAGAACCGCGAATCCCGAAATCGTGACATAATTATCTTAACTCTTAAATTTTCTTAAAAGAGAATTAATTAATTTGTGTTTTAATTAAGACTTAAATGTATCGGGAAATCGGGGATCGGGGTTTCAGAATTCAATTTGCATCAAACATTTGTTTGCAGAAAACCCCGAATCCCTATTTCTTTAACGTTTAAATTAAAAAAAATCGCAAATTTAAAATTACCATCCGTTTTAAATATTTTTTCAAAGAGCGTTGGAAAGCTTATATTTTTGTAAACTCTTTTTCCCGTTCATTATTCAAAAATAGTCGATAAAAAGGTATCGCTAATTTAGAAATGACGAAATTCTTATTTTTAAGAAAGCCGAAACCCAAAAAACACAAAAAATAAAAATCTAGGCCTTAAGGATAAAAGATTTTAAGATATGTTTCAACATGAAGAATGTAAGATAGTAATGAAGGAAGAGCGTTGCATATATCTTATTCTTTCTAAGCTAGGTAGTGCATATTCTTTGTTTGTATCTACCTTTTATGCCATGAAAGAGGCTCTAGGGAAAGCTTATGTAGAACCCACT
>CBVK0100692824.1:0-11060 GCA_900067695.1 Picea abies
AAATGGAGTCAAGAGGTTGATCCAAGAGGGCAAGCTCAATAAAAGGTTAAGACTACAAGGGCCACATATGCATGCCATAAGAAGAAATCAACATTGCTGAAAATGAAAGTAAAGGAATGCTAGAAGGGCCTTAAAAGTGCCACATCAAAACTATGCCAATAGGGTGTACCCTACACAATGTTGCATTGGTCGAGTACCCACTCAAGAAGATATTAGATGCAAGGGAAAACCACCATTTATAAGACAACAAAGGATTCAAGTGGGAGAAACTCCACACATCAAACCATGCCAATGAGGTAGATAGTACACTTCTCTTGGTCCTACAAAGTAAGTTATAGAAACTCTACAAGCATAAGCAACAATAGAAAGCATTAGAACAATAGCTTCACGTTGATAGGAAAGAAACCCTTACACATCACATATGCTTGAAGAAAGATATATCCATTAAGCTCCAAGGAGGGGAAACTCTAAAAATTCAACCATCATAAATGATGAAGAGAGCAAACCCTTATACAGAATTGAGCTCCATCTTCATCTGCAATAAAATAACAATATCCAAGATCAAACCCTAGATCTAACCTAGGGAGGAGTAAAGAAATAATATCCTCCAACTACTAACCAACAATACATAAAATAACAAGGTGGTCAAGCCACATGTACAAGTCTCCAACCAAAATAGCCCATGAAAGTGGGACGTCTCCATCAAAGAGGGCATACGATATGTCAAAGATCCAAACGTCTAGCCTCCAAAGGAATCCAAGTGTAGTAATCCATAACCAACTCCTCAAAGTAGGCAATGAAAACCCTAGATCTAGGGTTTGTAACATCTAGATCTCCTCCAATGTGGATGTGTAGCTCTCCAAGTTGAAACGTCCAAGTTAAAATCTTTCAAGAGTGGACAAGTAACTCTCTAAGGTGAGATGTCCTCCTCAAAGCATGCAAAGACCAAGTGAGAACCCTCATAAGATGGCATGTGTGGCATCGTGAGTGAGATGTCTGTAATACCCCGGTTTTGAGTTCCCAGTTTAATAATGTATTTTGTTTATTCATGAAAGGTCGGAGTGCCTATAAAATTGAAAGGGATCGGAGTGCCTAGGAAATGTAATGCTTTGAACATTGTTAATAATAAAATACATCACTCACTGCGAGACAGACAAGGGCAAGAGTTATAGGGGGTCTATGATTCCATGAGAGAAGGGGAAAACTAAGGCGCTAAGCCTTTACATTTAAAAAATATTTTTATTTTACCCACCTTGGAATTTTAGAGAGAAAGAGGGGGTAACATGCACTTCTTGGGGAGAAGGCCATGTTATGCTTTTGATATTTAAACCATGTTGTCGATTTCCTTAGAGGTTGGCCATTCATTCTCACTGCAATCATTTTTGGGACTCGTTCCTCTCTGAATCACTCTTCTTTCTTGCATGGGGAAAGAAAAATGAATTGATGAAGGTAAGTAGCCATGGTTGGCTAGCTGTAGGAATTACAGGTGTATTCTAGCAAAGAATTAATGGATGATTGCGTGGACGCATTGGCATGTTGATAAACTTTGTTAACAGCTGTGAATCCTGAGAGTTCTAGTATTGAGATTCCCTGACCAGTAGCACTGGAGCCCTAGAAAGAGGTGGACAACTTGAGGGACTGCGTGGTAGTGAAGGGGGTTCATTTTCTTTGGGTGGTGCAGGTTGAAGGTAAAGAGAGATGACAAACTAGGATTGTTGTGTGTTTTGAGAAACCTGTGAGAGATTGATTGTTGTCTGGTTTGGGAAATAGAGTGTCAGTTTGAGACTTGTCCTTGTGGATTCATAGCCCTGGCTCGGGGGTGACTTGTTGTTGAGATTTGGAACAACAGTATCTAAGGTTGGATGTAACGTCCGACGCTTGCAACTAGTTGGTGATTGGTTTAATTAAAGATAAGTGTTCTCTGTCATGTGTTTCTCTGCTTGTATATTTATTTCCGCTGTGTATTAATTATTATCTTTAAGATATGTATATATAATGTGCTTGCTTACTGGTTATTGTTGTGCATGGCATAATGTTCATTCTTTTATAGTGTAGCATGAACCTTAATTATTGCATGTGTTTCTTTCATGCTTTTTTATTAATTAATTGGTATCAGAAATTCAAAATTTGTCCAAGAAGTGAATTTTGGAAGTACCCGAACAATGGGTACGTTTCAGATCGATATTAGAGAAGCAACACGATATAAATCTTTTGGGTTTACTGATCTGGGTCTGTACAAGTGATTGCAAAGCGTTCTTGAAGTGTGTTTTTGAAGTAGCGTGGCTCAACCCGGTGGTTGGGTTACAAGGTCCTCCTCCAAATGTGAGTAAATGTGCAATAAAACTCCAAGAAAAGTGGACATACTCTTCCATGAGCATAATTTAAGCGCAAGCAATCTCTTTGTGGTGGACATCTCCTCAACATAGGGCAAGAACCAAATCAAACCCCCAAAGATAACATGTGTGAGGTCTCCAAGAGAAATGCCCCATCAATAAAGGCATGGAAGAGTGAGTAATGAGGCGTCAAAAGGTGGACATCATACTGAAATTAAGTATCAAGCAAGTGGATCCATGGTACAAGGCATCAAGTCTATGAAGAACACATGTGGAATGTCATCAATGCTCAACTAACTCCATGAAAAGAAGGGGTCGCCTCTTCTCAATCCCATATAATAATAACATGCTTCAACATCTGTGGAAGGCACTCCCCCAAAATGGCACATGTGAACCGACAATGCATGAGAAGGTGTGCAAGGTGGCCTGATAAGGTGGGGTGCTTCACTCAAGTTTCCGCAATAGATGTGTAAATTGCTAGATCCAAGGAAGGACGCGTGAAACAAATTTGTATCATCATTAACCATATGCTAAGTCACCAAAAAGCTCAACCAACTCATCAAGAAGTGGAACGACCTTATCGAAATTGCATGAAATGATGACAATTGTGCATATGTCTCCAAATGTGAGCTAAGGAAGAGGAGTGCTCTACATAAAACCATAGTCCAAATCATAAGACATCCATCCACATGTGAAGAGCATCCATGAGAACTAGGGCATTCTTGTACCAAGGATTCAATCATGCTTAGGCCATATCAAATCAATCCAAATGAATGTGAAATTGGGTGATGGCAAGGGGAGAATGCCAAGTGCTATACACCATCATGAAGCTAATCAAATGAAGATGCCAATACAAGTTTTGCTTAGCCCAAAAGTGCTAGGGCATTCTGTCGAGGGAGTCATACATGAACATGTATTATCAACCATCCACATGATCATAGGAGCCCCACAACCAAGTCTACTAGCATGAAAAGAAAGCAATCACCAAGACAATCAAAGCATCAATATCATCAAGCTATCTATGACCACATCACCAATAATCTCATCAAGTGAAAGTCCAACCCTTAGGCCATAAAAGATCAACCTGTAAAGTTACCTTTGTGATGAAAATCACAAGAGTAGTGCAAAAATTCACTAGTGTAGGCCTCATGCAAAATGAGGGGTAACAGGTAGCAGGGGAGACCATTCCGGAGCAATAAATCATGGGATTTCCCGAGTTGTGAAAGGTGTCTCCCATATCCTATGAGTGGCCCCCACTGTCATCCGAGCTCCTGTGAAGTCCTAGAGTTTGCGGCTCTATCTCTTGGAGGCAAAGTGCATCCTCAAATCCATCATGTAGCAGTATTTGTGAGTCTCTAGTATGTGTGTTGAAGTTCCCCAAAAGAATGGCCTCCTTGAGAGTGGAGTAGTGAGATATGTTGGTGTAGAGGTCGAGGAAGTGATTCCCCTCAGAGTCTATATGGAGTGTGATGTGAGACGAGGTTGGGGGTAAATAGCAGACTGCAATGTAAACATCCTGATGTAAGAGGGTCCTCTTGTGGATCTGAAACCATAAGAATATGGCATGCTCTTTTAAGGCCACCCTGGAGACCCTGTTCTCGAGAGAGTCATGGATGAGACATGTGACCCTACCAGAGCCTTTGATTCTATTGAAACATGTCACTTGTTGGTAGGCCCAAAACCTAATGGTACTTGTGGATCGGGGGTGGTGTCTGCACTGGGCTTGCATTTTACTTGGTAAGGAGACGTAGATTGCTGGTTTTTTTTGTAAGGAACCCGTCTATGGCACATATAGTGTAAGTTTGATGGCGGAGGGCACAAAGCTACACCTTTTATTTCCCACTGGCTTGGAGGACAACTTCATGAGGTATGGGGACAACTGTTCAGATTTTGTTTCTCTTGATTTGGGACAGCCAAAGGATGTTGAAGTAGATGGAGCACTTTCTATTGTTATTGGTCAACATTCTTTTGAATTTAGTAGGGAGAACGATGTGTTTCTTCATGAATAAAAATGTCATCATAAGTTAACTTTCAGCCATATGGGAATGGGCATCAAGTCCTAAAATCAGATCTATTTATTTTTTCATAGCTGAATTTTTTATGCCTTTAACAGATGGAGCTTGGTTTGATGGCAGCAATAAGGGGCAGCCATGTTTTTGTAGGTTTATCTTGGAACTGCCTTTAGAATTCACATTGCTTGATGCTTCGACAGGTGATCTATATGGCAGCAAAGACAGACATGTTGAAGGATATGGGACTGATGTTTATATCAGCCCTATTCAATGTTGAATAGAACATGCATGTAGAAGCACACAACAACCACGATGTGATCTTGATGTCTTCTTGCATTTTCAGCAATTCATGTTTAGTCACACCAGGATGGAGTTCCTAGCACATTTTCAGATGATAGTTGATGTCTCCTTGTTTTGGTTTATAATCAAACACAAGGGAAAATTTTGTGCATTTTATAAGATGCTTGCATGGTTACATTGGCTTTTTTATTATACCAAGCATTGTATCTTCCTGCTGTTAGACTAGGATAGGAAGAATAAGCTCGATATTTCCGAGCATTAGGTTTCATTCATTCTATGTTCCCTTTGGCATCTTGGCTCGTGCCTTATCTGTAGAGTCTTTTGACAGTGAATAGTTAGATATAAGCACTCTCAAGTTTTTTTGTAATAAATTTGAATTGAAGACTCGTACTAGGGGTGATGGAAGTGTGAATGTTTGGATCCATCGTGTCACTTGTTTTCAACCCATCTATCTTTTTAGTAGGTACATCATGCACATCAGTAGTCCTCAGCAATTTTGGAGTTCTCTTGCACCTTGCAAGAGTGTGCAGTCCCCATATAGAGCCAATTGTTACTGCCTGAAATTGCATAGTTCATTTTGCATTTTTGGAGGCATTTCTTTCCTTAGCAGCGCAGTGCCAAGAGTACCATTGGAGAATCAACATCATTTACAAGTTGTGATGGCTTGGTGGAGATTTATTGTTATTTTCATGTTTGGATGATCTTTACATATTGGGAGGTAGTGGCTATGTATTTAGAGGAGGGCTTCACATTAGAGGATGGTTATGAGGATCTTTATACCATATTTTATGAATGAGAAGATTCAAGGAGGCTTCTAGGAGTTTCTAATGAGAATTTATGGAGGAAAACGTGGAATCTAAAAAATTTTAAATAATATTTTATGAAGGGTTCTAGATACTTCCAAAGATATTTTAATGGAGGCTTCTAGGAGGATCTTTAAAATAAATTATTAGAAGAAAATATGGAGAGGGAACCTCTAGGGGTTTCTACATAATATTTTATTGGAAGTTTCTAGAAGAACACTTTTTCCTAGAAGCTTCTAGGGTATTCTTGATACTATTTTATTGAAGTTTCTAGTATTTTCTAAATATATTTTATTGAGAGAAAGAAAGCCTATAAATGGAGGCTTTCGCCTCATTTGCAACTCGTGATTTCAACTTGGAGAAAATCCTAGAACACTGGTGGTCACTGTTAAGGAGTTGATATTGAGCAGATTTGGGATTGCTTCAATAATTTTCAGGGATGCAGCATTCAAGTAAGGCTCTGATTATTTCATGTTTGCATTTGATTTCTTGGCTGGAATATTGTACTGGGCTATTTTTGCTGGTCTTCGCTAGTGAAGAAAGGAGTGAATAGAGAGATTCTTTGATCCTTTTCACTTAAGATTTATACCAGATCTGAGAATGTAATGTTTTGAGTGCTGTTATTCAATGGAATATTGTCTTTCTGCTTCATCTTCATATCTGATGTCACCTATTAAATGCAAGCAAGTTAGATCCGTGTTAGTGTATATACTTGATCATTAATACTTGGCTGTAAGTGAATATTCAGATTTGTTATAACCTGTAAAGCACTGTAGAATCGTGGGTTTTGCTGGGTTATTTGTTGTTGAAGTTGATTCCAATCATCCAATATATCTCGTCTCCATGCCCTTTGGTGAAGGCACTTTCTATTTGAAATCGCCATTAATATTTATTGAAAACCATATATTTCTGTTTTGTCAAATCTAGAAGTTGTCTTTCAGTTTAAGGACAGAGTTGACAATCTTACTAGGGGATCCCCCCTTGTGTTGGAGGAGAGCCGGCCTGATGTGTGGAAGACAACCACTGAGGTGACAATGGGCGGTGTCCTCATGTTTCCCTAGGGTTTGTGCTTGGTGATTGGACTTATTTTTTGAAGTGTAGATCTTGGAGGTAACAATTATATATATATATATATATATATATATATATATATATAATTTAACTTTGACTTTGGTTTAACCTTGGTTGACAATATATATATAATTTAAGTTTGACTTTGGTTTAACCTTGGTTGACATAAACATTATTGAGGAGTTTTTGTTTGGAATATTAGTGACCAACTTAAAAAGTAGAAAAAATTTCGTTGTCAATTTTTTTTTGTATTGTTGTAAGGTTTCAGACATTTTCCAATAGATAATTGACCAACATTGACAAGTTTTCAGCTTCATTCTTAGCCCAACTCTGCCCTTTTTTTAACAAAACAGATTTATATCGAGTCAAAATTGTGCAGCTTTACTCGTACAAACAAGAGTTAGATATCCAGATGACTACAAAAGTCGGGCTTCTTTTTCTATTGAAGTTTCATTCTTTCCCAAAGGTACAGTAGTAAATTCTGACAAATTTACCACATAACAAATTACTAAAACAATACTTACTAGAATAAATTCCATTGTAGGTGTCAAGTCATGTAGGTCGAAACTGTTGAAGTGGGTTTGATCTTTTTCTTTTTGGTGACTTATGTCCAATCTTCTTCTTGTTCTTGGAGTGGTGTCACTGGCTCATGCAACTCTCCTTCCTCCAATGCTTTATTGATTCCTTCTTCCATTGCTAGTCAAAGATGAGCATCCACCAAGATACTTTCTTCTTTCTCCTTGTCCCGTGAGGATGCTTCCCATCGCACTCTTCCTTCGAAGTCCAGCTGGAGGGAGGGGGAGGGTTTGAGTGACGAGGATGGGGTTCATGGGGAGTTCCATGGAGGTGTTGGTGGTAGGGATTGTTGGTTTGTCCTTTTCTTTGTTTGAATAAGGGGATCTTCTTGGGGGGAAGGTTTGATTGGGGCTATGCAACTTCCCCTTTTTCTTGGTGCGTATCTGGAGGCACTTCCTTGGAGGTTTCCGCAGGGGGCTGTAGAGCTTGCTAGCTCTTTTCCTGGATTGAGGTGGTTGGATCCTTGATGATGAGATGATGTTCCTCCAATGCCTCATCCCGCCAAGTTGGTTTTTAGAGGGTCTTGGGATTGACCTTCGATTCTAGACTTTGCACCTTCAATTGCTATATGGCCTATTTCGAAGTATGATCTAAATTAGAAGGAAACCTACTCATAATCAAAAGGTTGGCATATTCCTTGATGAAGATCGAACATGCCTTTTATATCAAGACTAGGAATTCCTAGGAATTTGTTTGTCATGGGTAAAGATACTATTGCCAATCTAGTTACTTCTATAAGAAACATCGACATGGTAGAAAAATGAACGGTTTGAGTAACAACTACCAATATTACCAAGAACATTGGAAGGATCCTTTTACGAGAAGTTTTTATAGAAGATGTTAGGGAACATCAGGAAGGCCAAAAATCTTGAGTCTGGGTGTAATCTTTGGCAACCAGCTTGGGACAAACCAACCCGGTTCATACATGGAATACCCAAAATATTAGGAATATAAAGAAATCCATCTGGATCAAATAATATGTATTGAATAAACTGTATGAGAATGATAATATGATGATTACAAATGAGGGCCCCATATAGATACCTAAGTAGGGGTGCCTTTTCACTAAGAGACGTGTCCTTTCATTGGGATGTGTCTCTTCAATAATTATTAATTATTGTTATTATTTATTTATATTTATATTTTATATATTTATGTCTATTACATTGCCTTCCCCATTAGAAATGCTTTGTACCCAAAGCATATTTATGGAAAGGCTTTACGTCTTTGCCTTGGCTGGTAATGTCTTTGCATGATTCTTTGTTCTTGATGTTGTCATGGCTGATAATACAAGATGGTCTGAACTTCTAATTGTTGAGTCGAATTGTAAAAGGATTTGACCATCCTAATTCGATCCTTTGTGTAACAATGCACTTATAGGATACCCAATATGAATTATTATTATATGACTCAATTATACTGACATCAATATTCTTCACATGATAAGTCAATTGATTTTTTTTTGAGTGATGTTGATAAATTGATTTGCTAATGACCCCGCTTTCGTGATTAGGATGTCGATAAAGTGTCTTTTTAGCATGACTTTTCCTTATCGTGCATGTAGCATTCTCTTGATTTACTTTTGGCATTATATCTTCTTCATGCACTAGTGTTGCTTTATTGATCGCTGGATCTACACTTGGAATTTCCATTGTTTGTACTCCAACATCTGAAAATGTCCTTACTTCAACTAACTTTGCACCTTCTTGAGTTGTGATATGGATTGGATCTGTATTTGTTCCTTTCTCCACAAGTTGGATATTTTCATTTGAAGACATCATTGCTTCCTTTTCAATAAGTTGTTCTAACTTATTTTCCAGCGACTTCTTATCATTCTTAAGTTTTTTTATTTGCATAAGTAGGTTTTGATTATGATTCTTTAAGCATGCAAGTTCTTCATTTTTTTATTTGTTGACTTTGTTTTTGATGTCTTGACACTCAAGTTTCTCATCTTTTAACTTTTTGATTTGTTCCAACAATCTTTGATTAAGGTTCTTTAAGCAAGAATTCTCTTCATCTTTTTCTGATAGGTGCTTCTTGAATTCCTTTTCAAGACCGTCCTCCTCTTCTAATTTTTTATTATACTATTTTATAACTTTTGTCTTCTTGATTTGTGCAAGTAACTTTTGAGTCTTGATTGTGGTTTTTTGGGCGACAAATTTCCTAGTCCTTTTCTGTTAATTCTTTGTAAAACATATCCTCAAGATCTTTATATTTTTGTGGTGATATTTTCTTGTTTTGCTGAAGTTTGGCTATTTTGTCTTCTAAATTTTTAATATGTGAATCTTCTTGATCTTTCAACTACAATTTTTCAGTACAATGGATTGTGGCGTCTTGTAGAAGCAGTGTTGGTGCTCGTCTTGCAAGTTGTATTTCGTTTTTTTCGGTTCTTGAGCCACATGTTCCTTCTTGTCACTTGTCACTTTTGTGTTAAGTAATGGTTTTTATTTCTGAGGAATGTATTTTTCTCGCATTTTGCCATAATTATATTTAATTGTTCATGTATTTTCATAGATATTACGGTCGGTTGTATTTGTGCATCACTTTGATATTCAATTAAAGTAAAAGTTCTGCCACACTTTGTGCAAACAACATTTTGATTCCTGATTGACTCTCGACATTTATCATACTCTGCACAAAAGGGACATCTCGCAAAAAAATGTAGAATTCTTTGTAGAATCCAGAGTTCTCTTGAAAATTTGTACTTTAATGGAAGGTAATTCAATGTTACCTTTATATTAAAAATTCTTCAATAGCTTCTTTCAATAATACCTTTAATTTGATAATAATATTCAATTAAGAGCTTAAAATCTTTCAATAATACCTTTAATTTGATAATAATATCTAGTTAAGAGCTTAAAACTTTACTTTCTATGGGCTAAGCACTTCACTCAATATTTTTTTTTTTCCAAATATGCTTCTTATAGTATATTTCTTGTAACAATATTTCCCTTTAGATTTTATTCACTTATTATATTAAAGTGAGATGTATTCCGTGTGCTTTGTTAATTCTTTATCGGAGTTATATAAGCTCAATTATTCTTATATAATCACTTAAAAAACTCCTTCACTGTCACTTTGAGGAAACTTTTGGTAAAAATTCCTTTCCTTTATGTTGATGGTCTTTTAAACCTTTGATCTTGGTAATTTTTAGTTGATTTTTTTAAAAACTATTTTAATAACAACTTAGTTTTTATCACCGCTTATGTCTTTTGTATATATAACTCAATATATACCATACTTATCCCATTTTTTTTTTCCAAAGAAAAAAGCGTAAATTTTATTTCATCCTTTGGAGAAAAGAAATTTACATTTTGTAGATACATGTCCCTATGTATTATACCCGAGGCAAAGAAAAGCCTCCCATAATACTGCCAAAAAACCAACATGGCCAGCCTAATATCCAAAAACGAGAAAACCGTCCCAAAAAAGAGTCCATCAAGAACCCATCCTTTATACAATATCACTTTTATACATATATCCCAAATATAGTCTGTTGCGAAATCCTCCATATAAAGATTGTTGTATGATCTATCATGCTACCCGAGGCATAAATACCAAAAAAACATAAGAGCAACCTATGAAACATGATATAATATGATCCCAAAAAAAAGATGCATATCTGTGGACTGAAAAGAGTGATATCGCAAGAATCCAAAGCTAATTCGGAGTCTCCACAAGCCCCCTGACAACAAAGGACCTGTTATTGCACAATTTGTACTTGTCCCAAAGGGAAAGGCTAAAGGAGGGCAAAATGGCGTAACGGGAAGTTGTCCTATCACTGTCACCTTAATAAGATATTCCCTCTCACAAGTCACACCGATCAGAAAGTCCCAAAGTTTTAATCAATGTAGCAATGATATGCTTAGATGTAGCTGCCCAGAACAAAGCAACAAGAAAACAATATCTTTTGCAAGTACAATTTGATGTTAGTACTTCATAAAACCTTGGACTTATCGATAAAA
>CBVK0100692825.1:0-11059 GCA_900067695.1 Picea abies
GGTCCATTTTCTTTTGTTTTAATTTTTGTTATTATGCTCATGTTTCCTTTTAGTTTTTGTTTAATTCTTGTTAATAGCTCTATTGCTTTCTTTCTAACCTCTTTACATACAGTTGTCATGACTAGCAGAGCCCAACTAGGCATGTAAGTGCTCACTTTTTGCTCACACATTGACGAAAAGAGCACGAACAGTTATTGCACAGTTTGTAGAAAGGATAAAAGGCTTGAGGTTTGAAGGTCAAAGTGGTGTAACAGGAACCAATCCCACCCAATGTCACCACAATGGAATGGTTCTTTCTCTTTAGGGTGGTAAGGCCCAAGGGAAACGTCCCCAATGACCTGGATTTTTGAGAAGGCAAAGGATTATAGGATAAAGTAGCTATTCCCCCCTCACAAGTCACCACCGAGAAGATAGTCCAGCCAAAAGGCCAATAAAGTAAAACCCCCAATGAGATATACCTACCTAAGACAAAGCAACAACAAATTGATATGTACAAGCTAGCTCAATGGGTTAGTACTTCATATAAATTAGTGATTATCTGATAAACATATAAGCAATTTGACACTAAATATTGACGAAGTCAATGTTTACAAAATAGAAATGAAAATAATCTCACTTCTTCAATAAATGATGGAATAATGTGGCATTCAATGAAATAAATCAAAACTTCATTCAATTAATGCCTTTAATCATCATTCAATTTCTCATAAATAAAATGTCTAGTTGCACTGGTGATTTATAGCTAAAGATGATGACATCACATAGGGTTAGTTTCTTATCTAGGGTTAGTGTAGTTAGGGTTTCATTCAATGTATTAAGAGTAGTTTTGACCAGGTTCACTTCAACGCATGAGGTCTTTAGATCAGTGCCTTAGGGTTAATGGAGTCAAATAGAGAAGGACGCAAGAGCTAAAGGAGACAAGGGTAAAAACAACTAAGGACTAGAGGGAGATGCTTTCTGGTGTTGCTAAGTCAAGGCCTCAAAGTAAAAACCCTAGGGGAGAGAGGATCACCTTTGTGTAGGAGAACTAGGCCTTGGTGCTCTGTCTTCCTTCCTTAACTCGGTGGAAATCATAGCTAGCTGAAGATGAAGCATAAAACCAAGACAAGAAGTTTTGATGAAGTAGAGTGTTGCTACAGCAAGGCTCTATTAGCAAACCCTAGAAAAATCAACCCAAAGTGTAGTAGACCTAGGCTTAAGGCATCTCCTTCTTCTCGGCTTATAGATAGTATGGCTAGCAATAAATGAAGAGAGAAAGAGAGTGTAGCAATGGATAGGCTCTCTCCTTCTTCAATCAATGGTTGAAAACTTTCTCTCAATGGGGACATGAGACAAGGACCTACTTGTGTGCTTGTCACCTAGGGTTTTATTCAGAAAAATTATAAATATATGCAAGAAATGAAACTACAAAGAATCATTCAAGACATTTTGCAGAAAAATACTTACATATCACCAAGAAATAGCATTGAAAACCCTAGTTGCAACACCTTCTATTAAGAGAAATGCCAAAATATGCCAAAAATATCCTCCTTCAAAAAGTGTGCATCAGTAAATCATCCAATAACCCAAGAGAGGGTGCAAATTTCAGACCTCCTTATGGAGTCAGTTAGTTGTGATGAAAAAATGAAGGTGAAAATCCTTCATTTATACCATACCATGACATAATTTTACATTTTAGGTCATGAAAAAGGCCAACAAGACCAAAATACTAAAATCATATTGTTTTACATTAAAATGTCAAATTTAAAACCCTAATCAAGCTAAAAAGAGACATGAAGCCCCTCCAAAGGAGACGGTAGGCCCTTTTAGGGCAAATGGGGCATCCTGGAGAAAAATGTTATCCCTCCTTGGGCTCCTCCATCATGCCACATGTACCAATACTGCCCAGTCTGCCTCCCAAGATGTCCAATAGGCTAGATGACATCATGGTCATCAAGGGTGACATTCCAGGCATTCCAAGGCCAACGTTCCACTGAAAGAGGGTCAATCCCCCTAGGTCAAGTTATGCCAAAGTGCCTATGGTGGAACGTCCTCTCCTTCTCTGGTGAAAATCCCTCGATCCATCTTTGTCCTATCTTTGCCCCCTGATGGGGTCTCAGCATCCACCTGATGGGATCTTCATCCCATGGAGGTCCAAACTGATCATCTCCCCATGTGTACCGGTCCAAAATGGTACCTATACGTCGAGCATGGTCCTTCCTACACATCAAAAGCTACGCCCTCCATGGGTTCTTTAGTCACAGGGATCATAGCAATTTCAATCAAATCTCATCATCAATATTATTAAACATGTGCATAAAATCCCTAATACATCAGTTAACAAATCAAAGACATTACACAAGCCTACAATACAAGTCTGGAGAAAAGGACAAGGCATCCTATTGGACTAGTGTCCACTAGAAAAGGGAAGTTCCCAGAAGAGACCTCATCCAAGCCATGTAAGTGGTTGATGTGGTCAGGGGAAGTCCAAGCATATGGGTGCAATGAGGGCCAAGGATGTAAGAAATGTTACCTATGGGTGCCTTTGTTAGAAGGCGATTTGTGCCTGTCCTGGATGAATTTTTCCAAGCCCATTCTTTCCTTTTATTCTTATTCTTTGCATTCCTTTATTTTTTATTTCTTTTCATTTTTTTGTTCAATAGCTAATCAGGGGACACTTCCCTGGCGTAGTGAAGAATGGTGGAAGCATTACTCACAAGTGCTTTCACAAAAATGAGAAGTTTGTCTCGTGATGAGATCCCCTTTCTCTTGGCCATGCAACCAAGAGTCACTACCTTGGCGTGGTAACCAGTTGGTGGCAATGTCATACTACTAGGTACCCATGGACCTAATAGGTTGGCTCATGATGAGACCCCCTATCCTCTAGTTAGGTCTCATTTTATTATTTTTCTGGTTCCCTCTTGTTTCTTGCTAAGAAGCATTTTATTTTTTTCTCAGGGATCCCTGGGTGAAGCATCTCGAGGTTTCATTTTTTAGGCTTTTATCTTTTACCAGCTTGCTTTTACCTTCTAGGCATTTAGCCCCTTCTTCCCATGATATAAGGTGCAGTGCTGAAAATAGGTCAACCCAGTGCTTGGACAAGTGGAATGGGACAAGTGAGTGGAAAACAAGATGAAACAGTGGTGTTATGATGGGAGCAAATGATGGATTTTCATAAATCCCCCCAATGGAAAACCAAAACCTACAGACATAGGATTGCTAGGGCACCCCATCAATCCCCCCAAACATGGTCAAGTGGGCAAGTGTAAGATCCAAGAATTTGTTAGAAATAAAAGGAATCAGATGCATACATTCAATGGTTTTTATGATCAAAGTGACACATACCATGATACCTGGACTAATTACCTCATGGAGCAAGAACCTTCTCTGACACAGGACCAAGCCGATGGTGATGTATGTTGGTGTTGCTGACAAGATAAAGATGTTGGAAGAATGAAAAGGTGGGACCTCTAGGGCCATGGTAAATTCAATCCTACTCTCAGTACTCCATGTCTGGGACCTGTGGGCCTCGAGACATGATATCCTATTTATCCCTGAAAGTGGGGGATAACACAAACTAAGGGTTCTTAATAAATACTAAGGGTTCTTAATAAATGTCAAATGAAGAGTGAAGAGTGGAAACTAAA
Source organism: Picea abies (assembly GCA_900067695.1). NCBI lineage: Eukaryota > Viridiplantae > Streptophyta > Pinopsida > Pinales > Pinaceae > Picea > Picea abies. Next base: position 3,627 of record CBVK0100692825.1, read on the forward strand.
TCTATTTTTATCAATTTTTTTATGTTGGGTTGAAGTCATTGTCTAATGAACACCAGTATAAAACATAGATGAAGTTCAGTTTGAGGAATAAATATGACCAGACCCAATTTATCATTGATAATATCTTGATCTGTGTGTGAGGGTGTGATAAATTGTTCATTCTTACAGATATTCCAAGGAAATGGGAGATGGCCAAACCACAACATGTATCATGAACGTTTTCACCACAAATATTTGTAGAGTTTGTTAGAGGAATGGAGGTTGAGTATTGGTGTTCTCCACATGCAACTAAGCTAATGTTGGAAGGCTACACAATATTCTACCTCGATAAGAGAAAACAACAACATGATATGAGACATGGTTCCTAAAAAAAATGGCCACACAAGATACTTCATGACAATGTTACCCCTCCAAGTGTGAACATGATAACATCAAGCCCTTAACATGTCCAGCATTTAGAATCAAGTGCCACTTGTGAGAGGACTCCAACTAGTGTCGTAGAGAAGATTGCTCAATTCGTGTGTAAGATAAAACAATCTCATTAGGATGTAGAGTAGATTTCTCAATTGGAAAATGAGTTGTAGTATTCTCATTAGTGTGAAAAATAGGTGTAACAATGACATAATTTCAAGTTAATAATTAACCTAAACCTAAAAGAGCACCAAGAATATATAATACATAGATAACTAATGCAACATTATGTGTGTCCATGGGCTACCTCCTTGAGTCCATCGGTCAATTAGATCACCAGCTCAACAAACCCATTGATAGTGATTTTAATTCCTTTAAAATAGTTTTGTTTGAGGTTAACCAGTACAGGCTACAGTACTTTCATGAGATTGATGAACGAATTCCTGAAGGATTTCATAGGGAAATTCGTCATTGTATATCTCGATGATATATTAATTTTCAGCAAGACAGAAGCAGAGCACTTAATTCATTTAGCTGCAGTGATGAGGAGATTACAGCAAGAGAAATTGTTGATTAATATGAAGAAATCATCATTTATGAGGACATAACTCATTTATTTGGGTTTTGTTATCTCTGTGAATGAGTTGAAGATCGATCCCGAAAAGATAGATGCAATTAAGAATTGGCCATCGCCAAAGAGCATGTTTGAAGTTCGAAGCTTCCATGGTTTGGCAAGTTTCTATAGGAAATCCATTCGAAAATTCAGTGGAATTAGCACACCAATGATGGATACGGTGAAGAAAAGATGCAAATATTTTCACTGGACAGAAGAAGCAGATAAGAGTTTCAATCTGTTGAAGAAGAAGATCACGAAACAACCAATTTTGGTTTTGTCAGATTTTAGCAAGACATTCCAAGTCAAGTGTGATGCGAGTGGATTTGCAATTGGAGCGATCTTGAGCCAAGATGATAGACCGATCACATACTTCAGTGAAAAACTGAATGAAGTAAAGATCAAGTACTCAACATATGACAAAGAATTCTATGCAAACATACAAGCGTTGAAGAAATGGAGACATTATTTGGTTCCTAAAGAGTTTTTTTTGTACAGTGATAATCACACTTTGCAATTCGTGACTCAACAGGAGAAGTTGAACCAAAAACATGTTAAATGGGTTGAATTCATGCAGAATTTTACTTTTGTAACTAAGCATATTTCTGGAACTACTAACAAAGTTGTTGATGCTTTGAGCAGGAAATGTTTGCTTATGCAGGAATTCAGAGCCAAGACTTTGGGTTTTGATAACCTCAAAGAAATGTATAGGGATGACCCAAATTTTAAGGAGGCATATGAGGCATTTGAGAATCCATTTCTCAGGGATAGGAGCCAATGGACTGAGTATATGATCCAGGATGGGTTATTATTCTGGGGCAATCAACTATGTATTCCAAAATGCTCCATGAGGGAGAATCTGCTGAAGGAAAAACATAGTGGAGGATTGGTTGGACACTTCAGTCATGATAAGATGTTCTCAAAGTTGAATGGCTCATATTTTTGTCCAGGGATGAGGACAGATGTTAAGAAATTTGTGGACAGATGCAGGATTTGTCAGTACACAAAAGGCAAAAGGCATAACATAGGGTTATATCAACCATTACCCACACCATAAAGGTCGTGAGACGCAGTGAGCATGGATTTTATATTGGGACTACCAAGAACACAAAGAGGATGTGATTCAATCTTTGTGGTAGTCGACAGATTTTCAAGGATGGCACATTTCATACCATGCCAGAAAACCAGTGACGCAACTCATATTGCAAACCTGTTTTTCAAGGAAGTTGTCAGACTTCACGGCTTACCAAGGAGTATTGTGTCTGATCAGGATACCAAGTTCGTGGGACATTTCTGGAGGACCTTATGGAAAAAGATGAGAACAAGTTTTTCTTTTAGCTCAGCATATCACCCTCAAATGGATGGGCAGACAGAAGTCATGAACAGAAGCTTGGGAGACTTGTTGAGGAGCTTAGTGACTGAACACCATAGTCAGTGGGATCACATTCTTCCACAGGCGGAATTTGCTTACAATGACTCACTCAACAGAAGCAAAGGGAAAAGTTCATTCCAGATTGTATATGGAATGCAGCAAAGGGGAGTTTCTAAATTGAAATATTCAAAACAAGTTGAATTCAGGAGTGCTAGTGCAGAAGACTTTGCAGAAGGAATGAAGGAGCTTCACAGCTAAATGAAGGAGTGATTGCAGAGTTCAAGTCAAGAATACAAGTGGAGAGCAGATCAACATAGGCAAGAACTTCAATTTGAAGTTGGTGATCTAATTCTTGCATTTCTGAGGAAGGAAAGGTTCCCAAGGGGAACGTATAATAAACTGAAGATGAAAAAGATTGGACCGTGCAAGGTCATAAGGAAATTTGGGGCAAACGCATATGATATTGAATTACCCGATGGGGTCGGAATATCACCAATATTCAATGTTGCGGATTTGTACCCTTACAGAGCTGAAGAAGTAGGAGCAAAGGAAGAACAGAAAGAATTTCAGTGGACCAAACAAATGCCTGTAGCTGAAAAGCCACAGATGGAAAATATAATTGACAAGAGGGTTAGCAAGAAGACCAAGAGGAAAGAGTATTTTGAATACTTGGTCAAATGGAAGAGACACCCAGTTGAAGATGCTAGTTGGGAAGACGAAGCATAAATTCATAGGCATGGATAGACCATGCAGGAGCTCATGAACAGGAGTTCATGAAAATTTTCAAGCAAGAGAGTATGATGCAGGAGCATCGTAAGTAGCCAGGCAGGCAACCATAAAAGGTGGAAGACAGCTGGAAAAGCGCAGCACACATTTTTCACATGTTGAAACGTTTTGAAGAAATTAATGAGTGGATATTAATGTAGTAGTTAAAGGAGTATACTTACATGTTGTAAACAGATATTGAGTGATTTTCTCTCATCTGTCGGATGCAGTAGACATTAAGTCTAATAAATGAAAGTAGGTAGCTTTGAATTAATATATTAGACAGTTTTAGGAGCGTATGAGGGAAAATGGATATAGACACCCTCGCCTTTGTATTATTGTATGATTATATCATTAGCGCAGAGCAGAAGAAGAGAGTTGTAGCAGAGAGTTGTAGAGAAGAAACCATGTGCAGGAGTTTGAATTAATATATGAAGCTTTGACTCAGATTTCATGGTGTTATGATGCTTACTATTTACATATGTTGAATGGTATGCTTACAGTTGTTTTATTCTCTCTGTTATGCATTTTTTATGATGCTATATTGTGTTGAATGTATGATTTCATGTTGAATGTATGAAGTCTAAGAAAGAAAGAGAATGAGTTTCAATTGTTTATCTTCCTGAGAGAAGTTCCTGCAAGGAGTGCAGTGAAATGTCCGCAAGGTGTGTGTTGACAAGGGTTCTGAGTCTATCTCAGAAAGATCTGGAGGGATTCCATTGTTCTCATTCCAGCAGAAGTGCAGGTGAAGCACAGAAGCCGTGTAAGGTGTGCGCAGGCTAGTTGAATCCTTAGAATTTATCAACTAAGGTTGAAGAGTGAAAGACTGTTGTTGTCGAGAGAGCACAAAGTCGAAGAATCAAATACAAATAAATATTTGAAATATTGTCGCAAAGAGTGTGTGAAAGAGTCCTTTCGAGACTTGAGGTTGCAATAGAAAGCTCAGGAGGGTTAGCACCTTTGAAGTATTCAAAGGAATATGGGGAGATGAATCATCACATAGAAGTTAAGTCCCAAAGAAAGAATGTTGAGTCAATTTGGGCCAGAGATTCAGAGGAAGGAATCGAACGGTCAGAATTTTTAGTGGAGAATTTGCGAAGTTGCGGGGATCGTAGGATCTAGTAAAGCTGCATGGTGGTTATGATTTGGACGAACCCACCACTCTAGTGTCAAGAATCAACGAAGACCATCGATCGTGGTTAGTTCGGGCCATTGGATCATTCTTTCAAACTCGGGATTCGTGAGTTCGGAGGGCAGACCAAATCCTTTGGTTACGTGAACTCTCAAGTAGCGAGAAGTAAGAATAACCATTGGATCAGAACCTCTTCACTATATCACGTATCGGGGTTTCGGAGGTTGGGAGGAATCAGTTTCGACTGTAGAAGTTGCGAAGGGTGAGGGCCGAGGTCTCGGGCGAATACGTGGCACATCCATCAAGTAGGGACCGTGTGGTTGACAGGTGGACACTCGTCACCTGGGAGGGGGTCAACACCCTGTTGACTTCTCATGCCTCAGGTTCTTGTAAGAAAGGAGCACAAAGACTCAACAAACCAACTCACGAAGTTGCGAGCTACAAGAAGTACTGAAGGAGTCAAATCTTCTCTGACTTTCGCGTCTCAGAGTCTCATAAAAGAAGGGCTTAGAGGTTCAACCTTTCAACTTGTGAACTCATGATTTGCGAGTGAGGTTAGTACTTAGCTCTAGCTGACGGTTACGCGTGGAGGGTGCTAACAAGGAGGAGCCATATCCCATTGCATGTCAGGTATCGATGTTTGGTGAAGAAAAGTTGAGGGTCTTAGACCTGGGAACATGTGAGTTGCAAAAGGCATTTGCACAAGGACCAGGTCGTGGTCATATGGTAGTGTAAGGCTCACACCTAGAGTTAAGGTGGATAGGGCGGGTTTTTCAGGAAGGACCTGCGGATACACTCTTGTGTGTGAGAGAATTTCTCATAGGGAAATTGAAGAGTCAATCCGACTCAGAGGAGAATTAGAACAATCCTATGCGAATCTCAGCCCCAAGGGTTGGGGGTTGGCACCAATTTTAGACCATTATGGTCTGTTCTCAGATTAAATATTTTTCCCATGACGTAGTGTCTCCATTTCCTCAAGGCATGCACTATAGCTGCCAACTCAAAATCATGAATGGCATAGTGTGTTTCATGCTCTTTCAACTTCCTTGACTCATAACATATAACAAACCCATTTTGACTGAGAACTCCACCAAGTCCCTCTTTACATGCATCTGTGCATACAATAAAGTCTTCATTTGGGTCTGCAATCCTTAGTATTGGAGCACTTGTTGGAAACTCTTTTCACAATCCAATGTCCACTAAAACTTCACACCCTTTATTTGCAAGGAAGTGATTGGGTGTGAAATCTTTGAGAATCCTTCAATAAATCTCTTGTAGTAGCCTACAAGGCCCATGAATGATCTGACCTCTGTCACATTCTTTGGTGCTGACCATTCTCTAATGGATTCTATCTTCTTAGGATCCACTGTTATCCCATCCTTTGAAATGATATGCCCCAAATAGTGAATTTGCTTCTGATAAAATGATCACTTTCTCAACTTGGCATACAACTGATGTTCCCTTAATACTTGCAACACCATCCTCAAATGATTCTCATGCTATTATTCTGAATTAGATTATATAAGAATGTCATCCAAAAAGACAATGAAAAACTTGTTTAAATATTCTCGAAAAACAACATTCATTAAGCACATGAAAATAGTTGGTGCATTTGACAACCCAAATGGCACCACTGTGAACTCATAATGACCATACCTTGTCTTGAAGGTGGTCTTGTTGATATATTCCACTTTAATCCTTACCTGATGGTAACCTAACCTGAGATCTATCTTTTAAAATATCTTGGCATCCTTGAATTGATCAAAAATATCATCAATCCTTGGCAGAGGATACCTGTTCTTAACAGTCACTTTATTCAACTATCTGAAATCAATGCACAGTCTTAATGTTCCATATTTATCCTTCACGAACAAGACTGGGGCACCCCAAGGTGACACACTTGGGTGTATATACCCCTTCTTTAGAAGACCTTCAAGCTGCATTTTCAACTCCTTCAACTCTGGTGTACTCATTATGTAAGGAGTCTTTGACACTGTAGCTTCTCCAGGCATTAAACTTATAGAGAAATCAATATCTCTCTTTCAGGGTAGTCCTAGTACCTCCTTGAACATATCTTTAAAATCTTCCAAGACTGCATGATCTTCCAAATTTGGCACCTTATCTTTAGGTGTCTCTTCCATATGTGCTACAAATATTTGACACCCTTTCCTGTAACATTTCTTCAGTTGCAATGCTAAAATCTCTCTGATGGTTACTTCCTTGGAAATCCCCTACACTTTCCTTAGGCTCCCTTCCTCATCCAAGCAAGTAAATGCCTTGTTATGATAGTCTAGGATGGCATGATGTTGGTCTAACCAATCCATCCCAATTATATAGTCATAGGAACCTAAAGGCAAGATGTTCAAATTTTCCATGGTGCTCATTCGATTCATGTCCATAATACATTACTTAAGCATCTCATTAACTTTTCATTTGGCTCCGGTAGCCAACTGCACCAACCAATATTTTCCATGCTTGCTTCTTGGAAAATGCAAACTTTCCACCATCTTAGGATCTATATAACTATGACTAGATCCTGAATCAATTAAAATAGCAATGGTTTGGTTGTTGATCATACCTTCCACCTCAATCATATGTGACTGATACTCTGCTTACTTGTTGTCTAAGGCTGCATAAATACTTGGCACGTTTTTGCACATGTCCTCCACTTTTCAGCTTGATGTACATTTTGAACAGTTCTCCCTTTTACACCTCTATGAGGACAATATTTGTACATATGATCTCCTTTACAACCCCAACATTGAATAGGTGGTTTCCTTGGCCTTTCACCCCCTGTTTCAATCATTATGGGATCTCTAGGATTTTGTTATCCCTGTGGATTATTTTTGAAGAATGGTGGCTTAGATTGTTAAGAACCTGAATAGATCTACAAATATAATCACCACAAATATTGAATACACAATAGATCCATAAAGCAAGATAGAAGAAACCACACTTCATTATATCAAAACCCTTGAGGTAGGGCAACACCATACAATGGATCTTGTTATGGAAGGGACCCTCTCCTGTTCACTTGCCTCTTCGAGGGGGCATCCTCCTATTGAGCTTCAGCTCCAAATACAATATTTATTTTCATATCTCATTACATTGCTTGAACCTCTTTATATAGTGCTACCATC
>CBVK0100692826.1:0-11059 GCA_900067695.1 Picea abies
ATATTGTAAGCATTGTTCACAGTGCGTCAATGTGAACAATACTGCATTGGAAAACAATACTACACCGGGGCACTACACTACAACTCATACTCCTCGGTGTGTTACATATACATTCACTACACTGATCGGTGTATGTAATGAACATCAACACACAATCAAATAAATGTTTACAAATTTTTGAGTATGAACTTTTTGCAATGCGTTCTGGTCATTACTATCGCACCATGTACGGTGTCACCAAAACATTTATGGGGTGCAATGCAACACAATGTTACATTTCTTATCAGTGCATTTGGCAAACATGAACACCTTGGTGTGCATGTTTACCAATGCACTGCATAAAAATATATCTGATAAGGGAGGTGCACCATGTACTTTAACGACCTGGTATGTTATCTATACCTTGAAACACCGCCCCACTAGTTATATGATTTTCTTCAGTGCGTTGTTAAGAGGATGCATCAGTGTGTTTATGTTTACCAACACACTGCTGAAAAAGGTAACAAGGTACGTCTTGTGCCCTGTAAATTTATAGGTCGCACCGTACGTGGTGCGAGCACAGCACTTCGAACACACCATGCATATTTTTTTTTTTTTACACTTAAAATTTCAGTCAATTTTAAATTTTAATACGGTGAAAACTTAAGTTATGAAGAAACAAGGACATTACCTGGACATTTTGTCATCAGGGAGGCATGGTTGCGAGGTACTAAAAAAATAAAAATTGCCCACCGTTTGACAAAATTTGAAATTCATGCACCAAGAAACAAACGAGAGGAAGGAAAGCAAGCAAAGTATCGATGGAAGGGCACTTTAGATAGTAAAAGGTTGCACCGATGCTTTTGAGCTCTACATCACTAAAAATTGTAAAAATGATTTTTATCGTCGGTATTTATTTTTTTATAAAACCATGTTACAGTGTGCCCGATGAACAACCCCATTGGCGCATACATGTTTAATGAGCACACTAGTTATATTTAAAAAAAAAATAGTCCTAACATGGTGCACATGTTTTTGGTAACGCATGCACACCGATGCGTTTACTACTACATAGTGCACTACCATACATTTTTTTAAATATAAAATGGTGAGAAAATTTTTGTTTAAGCATGACACGGTGCAATATAATAATAGACGCCCTCATCCAGATAGTTTTACATAGAGAACCATGTAAATTTGGAAATTAACCCTAACACGATGGTCCATATTGGAACACTGGTGCACACCCGTGTGCATGATACAATGAAGTGCACTGGAACATATTTTTTGAAACAATCCTATATTGGTGCATAAATGTTTTTTATTTAACCATATAATAGTGCGCTCTACTATTAGCACACCAGTTCTTCCATTGTTACGTTGTGCACCAGAGCTTCTTTAAATAACTCTATTACAATGTGTCATTATTTCCATATCACACCAGAAAATATTTTTCTTTATTTGAAATAACCCTACTACAGTGCACTAGTTTTGAGGGAACCGATGTGCGTGTTGTATAAAGGCACCGGTGTGTTATGTACTTATAAAATCACTAGTGTAAAAACATCCTCTAAAACCTTCGCCCACTCACCTCCACTAGTCTCATCCACTATAAATGGATTTTTGGGCTATTTTTATAGGGATGTCCACAAAAACCTCCACTAGAGGGTATTTTCCTTGTAGTGGTAGATATGTTGTCTATTGTGTTCAACTGAATAAATGATTTGATATAGATTGACATTAGGGTGGAAAGGAGGTTCAAGGGAGGGGATTGGTGTCTCCTGCAGGTTGTTGTCTACAAACATTGTTGATTTGATTCTCAGCTAACAAGATTGGTGTCTCTTACAAGTTCATGCTTGCAAACATTGTTGATTTGGTGCTCATCCAAGGGGATTGGTGTCTCCTGTAGGTTGGTTCCTATAAATATTGTTGAGTTGGTGCTAATACAAGGGGATTGGTGTCTCCTGTGGGTTGGTGCCTGAAAATATTGTTGAGTTGGTTCTCATTCAAGGGGATTGGTGTCTCCTCCACGTTGGTGCCTGCAAACATTATTATTGATTTGGTTCTCAACCAAGAAGATAGGTGTCTCCTGTAGTTTGGTGCCTGCAAGCATTGTAATAGTATGTTGGTGCCTACAATATTCTATAAAGAAAAGTTTTGTGGTTTTCTCCCTTATTACGTTTCCACGTAAAATATATATCTATTGTGCCTTTGTGTTGATATTTGTTGATATGGTTAAGTATCTGCATTTATTATGATTGATTACATTAAAGTGGTAAAATGAAAAAGTGGTAAAAATATTTCTAACATTGATTCACTCTTCTCTCAGTATTAATGTATATTCCAACAAGTATGTGGACCAATTTTGATGGCAGTCATTCTACAATTTTCTTTTTTTCTACATGAACTGCAAAGGCCTGTGATCAGTGTGGATGGTTGTCTCCTTCCTGAGAATGTAATTCTTCCATTGGTCGTAGGATTGTACAATGGAATAAATTAATTTTACATAAGTGGGGTACTTACATACTACATCTGATAGTGTCTTACTATGATAGCACACTAGATGACTCTGTCAAGTGCGAAGTGTGCCCACAACATAATTAGAAGCATATGTCTCAATGGAAAGAGGTTGTTGCAGATCATGTATTGAGAGCATTGGGGCTAAGCCCAAGAGATGTTTCAGATCATCGAACACTTTCTATTACAACTGTCCCCACACAAACTCTACTTTACCACCACCCTTGGTCACTTGGTTGAGGGCCCATGTGATATGGGAGAATCCCAACATGAACCTATGATAGAAATTGGCAAGTCCAAAGAAACTCTAAATCTCAGTTAGTGTGGTCAAGGCCTAGGTATTGGAACTTATTCATGCTGAAGGAGAATTTTTTCAAGTGATCATATAACTTGTGTTTCCATAGAGTGTGAGGGAAATGTTGAATATGTTCCAATTGTTTTTCCTAATTATTTCTAAATATAAGGATATCATATAGATATACCACCAAAACATAATTGGTGAAATTCCACAAGATATCGTCCACCAACCTATTGAAAGTGTTTGGGGTGTTTATCAAAATAAAATTCATCACCATCCATTCAAAAAGAGCCTCTTTGTACTTGAAAGAAATGTTCCATACATCATTCTATTCTATTGGGACCTAGTGGTAGCCAAACTTCAAGTCTGTATTAATGAAGTATTTGGCTCCCTTGAGATGGCCAAGAAGGTCATCAATTCAGGGATTCGAGCACCGGTTCCTGATTGTTAATTTTTTTAGGGACTTGTAATCAATGCAGTGTAGCCAAGTCCCATATTTCTTCTATACAAGTACAATTAGGATTCTGTAAGGTGAGGATCTTGGTCAAATGTGCCCCTTTTCAAGAAGCTCTTCGATCTAGCACTTGATTTCCTCATTTTCCATAAGAGAGGGATGATAAGCTATCCCATTAGGTAGAGGTGCATCAGGGGTCAGATCAATTCAATGCGTTACCTTACAGTGCAGAGGGATCCGAGTGAATGAGGAGAATATGTCTTTGTATTCCTCCACAACCTTGTCCACCTACTTATATTGTGTGGAGAGGCCCTGTGCAGAGGCCATGGATGTGGCCATGGTATTCTTTTCAATTTGAGAGTAAATCATAAATAAGAAAAATTTCCCATCCTTGGAGATGAGCTTCCTTCATTGCTTAGCGGAGATCAAAGAAATGGAGGTAGGCAGAGCTGCCTCTAGTATCATATACAATTGTGTTCCTAAAGTGATAATAACATTGCAAGGTCAAGAATAATATGCAACATGACATTTAAACAAGTAAGGTTGGCCTAAAATAACATCAAAAACTTCAAGGGGGGGAATATCACACAATACCTCATCCTTGAAGGGATTGATGTCACAGGGAAGGAGACATTGTTGGATGATGCAAAGATATCTCCCTTGGCAAAGACACGGAATGGTGTAAGTATGAAAATGTGGTGTTTTCGGTAGGTCCAACTACTTGGAGACCCCTACTGAGATCAGATCAATTTTACTTATTTTATTGACAATGACTTGTAGTGGAACACCCTTCAACCACAGCTACAAGTGGAAATGGTGCTCACCTTCCTCTAGTTATTTGGGTTCACTTGTATGGACCATTCTAGTAGTGACGGTGGCACAAGGTTCCTCATCATTGATATACTTTCCCTCATCTAGTATTGATTCAAATTCAGAACCTGCATCTAACTCCAGTGCTTTCAGCTCGACCACCAATGACTTCTTTTAGCGATATTCATTGGTGTTATTCCAAGGAATTTTCTAGAATTCAAACTGCTTTCCATTGTCTTTCTTCGGCTTCCCATTACCCTTATTTGTTGGTGGCTTGGAAAAGTTTTCCAGTGGTGTTCAATCATTGCTTTGTCCTTTGTTTTGTGTTTTGGGGTTTCCTTTTACCTACTTCTACTCTGAGAAATTTGCGGATCCAAACTCCGACTTCTTTTGTTTAAATTTATTCTCTATTTTGACAACATATCGAAAATGCGCACCCAATGATGAGATGTCTAGAAACTAAATTTATCTTTGGATGTATCGATGAAAAATGTCATGGTACTTGAGAACCATGTGTCATTCAGAGTCTTTGATACCTATCTTGGCATGCAAGGTATGGAACACATTTGTGAACTCGGACACTGTTTGGTCCCTTTCCTATCACAGCATATCCCATTTTGTATACTAGTCATTGTATCTTCCAGTAGGGTAATATTGTTCCTTAATAACATCCTTGAAAGAACCCCAAGTGGGTATGACTAAAAATAGTGTAGATTCCTCTCTGGAATTTTTCTCATAGTATGTATCCCACCAATCCTTGACATAGGTGACAACCTTAATGAGCACAAAGGTGATATTTTCTCTATCATAAAAATTATGGACAAAAAAATACCCTTCGATCAAATTAAACCATTTATCTATGTCATCTACATATATAAGACCTTCAAATATAGGGATATGAAAACTAAATGTACCTTCAAGGGTGTGGTTCATACAAAATGGTCATTTGACGAAGATGCATCATCTATTGGAAATCCTCGAAGGATCTGGGAAACATTATCCATCATGTCTTTAATTTTTCACACGAGGGATTCCTCAAGAAAGAGTTTAATATGATCTCTTTCTCCACTGTCTCACTTTTCTTCCACCATGGGAGGTCATCTAGGTTGGTGTTGGTGCAGAGGGGGAAAACTCAGGGTTAATCAATGAAATACCAAAAAAATCCTTTGACACCGACCCTTTCGACATCACCTACAAAGCAAGTGAAGTCTCACCTGAAGAATCTAGAGGGGTTCAAGGAACCAAGGTTCTGCAGTGTTGAGGGGAAGTGAAGCATCACTCAGACCCCTTACTTACATGCACATATCTCATAGCTAACAATTACTTTGTTATAAAATATAATCTATGTGAAACACTACAATATCATACATGATCCATTCATTCAGCATAAACCAAAAAACAACATAAATTTCAAACACACCATAACACACATATTTACGTGGTTCACCCAACTTAGGCTATGTCCACAATGACTGGATTATTATATTATATATCAATAGATTTCTTAAAACTGTGCAATGTGCTACAAAGTATAAAATAGTAATATCATCCCAAACCTGCCTAGTTATTTTGCTGCAGTGCGAGTTCACTCCTTAGTCATACTAGAAATTTATTCCTTTTCTCGATTCCCTTACCCAAAAATCATTTGTACTTACATGAACCATCACTCTATCTTCACTATTTCCTTTGTTACATATTTATAAACACCAATAGGGATAGGCCCATTACAAAAGTGGACAAAGTGTCCCCCAAAACTCGCTACAATCGTGGATAAAATGTCCCCAAACCCTATGGTTTATAATTGTTTCCCACCTTTTGTGCATTGCCCCATCGTGCACTCTATTATATGTTTTGATTCCCTTTTTCTATTTGACTTCCATTTTGGTGCACATCACAAAAATTATCCAAAATGCCTCCCCAATAGGCCCCCAACACTCACCTATGGGTCGTCTCAAGCCACTCAAGCCTATTTCCAGTGCACCATGAATGCATCAAAGGTATCCTTTGTAGTTGCATATTTTTCCATGAACTCCAGTTCCTTCTACAAAAAAAATTTGATTGTTTGGCTATCACGTGAACCTGCACCTTATTGACACCTTCTTCAACTATCTATTTTATGAGTCCTTGAGTTATTTTGAAGGTTATTGTCACTCTATATGGTTCTTATTACAAAATTTTATTTGTTGCACATGGGCCTGCTCCTCCTTTCTGAGCTAATTTATTTTTGAATGCAGCTTTCAATTTTTGTTCATCATAGTTACCACCTCTATTGGTGGGAATGTGCCTATTTTTTCTTGTAATTTTTGCAGCTTTCCTTGCGCATTCTAAATCTTCTAGCTTATCTCCTATTGGACCCTGTCTTCATTCATTTGTCTTTAAACACCCATAGTTTTTGTATATGATTGCGTGAACTCTACCTATAGAGTTTTTTTGTTGTTTTCCATTGTGTTCACAATTTTATTCCTTGTCTCCCTCTCTTTAGGTGGCGTACCTGGTGTTAGGAATGATTCCATATCCACTATGCATGTGTGGAAGCACTAAATAAATTCACTTATCTTAGTGACCTGATCTTCCACTATTGCCTCCTTCTCATCCTGTTCTTCTAGGATTTCTTGATAGACTCACTTGAATCCCTATTTCATTCATTCTACTTTATGTGTGCCCTCATCGCGCTCTTGTTTGAGTTTGTTGTATTATGTTTCTAAGGCCACTTTTTCTACTATGAGTTTTACTAGCTAAGTAGTTGTATTCTCATTGCATACATTCAACTCTTGTCTTGCTCCCATCTATAGCTCCTACAACACATCCATTGGTATTTGAGAGAGCACTAGATCTATGTGACCTAATTCCCTATCCTTTTCTAGCATCTTAGTCATGGGGAACTCAATTGTTCCTAGCACTAGGTTGATTATCCTTCTCTCCCCTACTACTGTTAGGGACTGGGAGATTGTGGGTCCAGCATCTTGAATCTTGGTCGTGATGGTTGTTGGTTCCTCTTCCATTTCTCACCCTAGTGCAATATTTGTGGCTTCTAATAGATGTCACAATTTTTCCATTTGTGCTTGCATATGTTGTTTCATTTATTCATGTTGTTGTGTTGCATGTTGAAATGCATCATCTTTGGATTATTTTACCTGGTCACCTATCTTCTCCAAGTCTTCCTCTGTTAATGCATGAATAGATACCCCCTTAATGACTTTTCCCTTGGGACGCTGATATCTAGATTTTTCTGTCTCTGGCTCTTTTCTCTTGCAGTCATTGTGTGGTGTTGGAGGTGGTGATGGATCCTATGGACCCTTTCATCTGTCCTATTCCCCTTATTCTTCACATTCCTCCTCATTGGCGTTGTATACTTGCAGGTTGGGATGCACCAATAGCATTGTCTCTGTAGGTCGAGTCTTCCACTCTTCTTCCCAATCGTCCATGATGTTTCCCATCTCTTTTTCGATCATTTTTTATCGTGTTGGTAGCCACTGTTGGTATGGGTATTTATTCCCCTGAACATAAATGTGGAGGCACCCTACCTTAAACAACATCATTTTTTTGTATGCCTCGACTACCCGAGGTAGTATACATGGGGTGTTTTCTATGCTATCTCTGATAACTTTCTTGTAGATATAGAATGAGATATTAGTATCCATGTTGCATGCCTTATGTGTACTGTACCAAAGGTTTTGATAGAACGCAACTAAGCATGGATTATCCTTCAGGATCAAAAAATGACTTTCATATGTCTCTCTCTAGGATTCTAGTGTGATCTGGATCAATAACCAAGAGTAGTGTAATTTTATCCCCTTTTTCGACGCTTCCTCGTAGTCAATTGAAAATTGGTTCAAAAAAATGTTGCCTAGCTCATTTGGACACCCTCTACGCATTGTTCAACAACCTCTATAACCATTGTTGGGACCTGATATTTTCTTCATTTCCTCAATAATTTGTAGGCTAAGGCTTACATCTCAAACCTTACAATTGGGTCACTTATACTAGTGACTTCCATACCATGTTGTCCTCAGAATCTATGAAACTTGTCTTTCATACTCTTAGTGAGAGATTTCTCCTTTTTATTATCAAAAAAATCGAAGGAAGGGTCTAGACCCTTCAATGGTAGACCTATAATGCACACTATTATATCAGTAACAATGGATATTGGCCTGTCTAACCACAAATATCCTCCATGAACACAACTTAGCAACGTTTTCACAGAGGCTATGATCTCTTGGCCCCATCCAAAATGAGATATGTGTAACAACCCTGCTTAAATAGATGTATAGGGATGATTAATAATAATTAATTTGATATTCCGACTGTCCTAATATGTTAGTTAAACAACAATTATTTCTTAAATAATATTAACTAATTAATTATTATTAATTATTTGTCCATGATTAATTAATTATTAATTGACTCATTAATTAATTGAGTAACGAATTAAAGGGGGTTAATAATTTAATGTATTAAAGATTTACGTATACGGGGAGAGGATAAAACATTAAATAAGAGGATAAGACATTAAATAAGAGGATAAGACATTGAATAAAAAGATAAGGAAATTAATGAGGGGGAAGAGAGTCGATGAAGGAGGGATATGACGGGAGGAGTATTACGGGAAGGGGGATCATTCTTTTGGGGGGGAATATAGTTTTGTGGAGGATTTTTCTGTGGAGACCTTTGGTGTGAGGAGTTTGTCTTTGGGGGTTTTCGGTGAATCAGAAGTAGGGAGCACCGGTTTGCTGGGGGTTTTGGGCACGGGGGCCAGGATATCCTTACGGTATCCTGGATCTAGGGAGCCGGACAGGCTGCTCCTAGTTGGCAGGGAGGAAAACATAGTTTTGGGCAGTGTTTGACACAGCTTCAACTTTAGCATTGGACTAACGGAGCAGCGGGATTTAGCATCAGAAGCAGGTATTTTTAATTATGAGTTGTTGAGTTATTTCATGCTGTAGATAGATTTTTATTATTGTCGAATATTATATGCTCATATGTTGGCGATTGAATTATTTTTGTATGAGAAAGAATTATATACTAAATTGAATTAAATTTTGTATTTTAAGGTCTCTACAATATGTCAAACAGGTTAATAAGACATGCTTTTTTCAACCCCCTCTCCCATACCTGTGGCTCTATGATGATCATGTGCATCTCATATCTGATGAATCCCATCAATAACTTACTGGGTACGAGCTCTGAAAACTTCTTTTCATCAGTTATATCATGGTTTGTGTACTTCAGAGTTGGTATCAGAACTAACATATCCCCTTCTATTATGACTCCTTCTGGGATCAATGGCTCGACTAATTGATACTCGACCTCTCTCCATAAGTGGATGTGTGTCACTGATGAATTTCTTGTTTGGATATAATCCATGGGGAATCATTTGGCTGAAGATGAAGCATCTTGTGTTTTTTTTACTATTGGAACCATTGCAGGTTGGATGCACGGTTCCTTCAGTATTGAGGCCAGTTTTATTGCTTCCTTAGGTGCCATCTTTTTTTGTGATGCTAATTTTAACTACTTCCTGGTTCTAGAACTTTGTTTTGGTATTAAAATCTATGAATTTTTCTTCTTCACATGTGCAATCTTCAAATCTCTATCGCGAATAATAATCCCTCATTGGTTCCCTGTGTTCTTTTCTACTTCATTTCCATCTATAGTCTCCTTTCGTACCTAATTTTTCCATCTAATCCACTCGTGGTTGTCATTTATTACTTAATTTTATTCCTCCATCACTTTGTATCTTCGATGAATTCTCTATTCGATTTGGAAATCGTTATAGATCTCTTGTATTTAATGTTACGAAATGCCACTAATTTTTCATCATGATAACTCTTTATTTCACGTCCTTTCATGGTGTGTGTTAAATTCTCTTATATGTCATTTGTGTCATCTTATATTCCTACGTGATCTCTCCCTTTTGTGGAATGTTAGTTTTTTTTTTCCTTCCATTTACTCTTCTTCCTATCTGTGATGGGTTCCTTTTCTTCCTCGTTACTTACTAACCTACATTTCTCTTTCTCTGCATCTTCTGACTTCTCTCATTAACTTGTTTCATACTTTTTTCCCTAGTATTATTTATTTTCCTTTCTTTTTATATCTTTGTCGTTTCTATAGTACACTATGATACAATTGTAATTTGCATGGATCATTGAGTGCACATAAGGATGATTGTCCCTATATTGTTTCAGTCAGTTCCCATTCACTATTTCTTCTATGAGTTGTCCATCCAACTTCTCTAGTTGAACAAGACCCTCTTCAATTACATATATGATGGAATATGGTCCTAACCAATGCATTCCGAACTTTCCTAGGTGTTGTAAGAACTTAGTGTTGTAAACCAGTATTAGATCGCATGTCTGGAAGCTCTACTTCTTGATGTGTCTATCATGTGATGCCTTTTCTTGTGCCTTATAAACTTGTTGATGAAAACTTGAAATACATTGATATTCCTCTAGTATTAATGACTATGATATACTTTATTCTACTACATCGGGATTTGTAATATCTATCATTTCCACCATGTGCAGACTTGGTATAATAAATTCTATGGGAATGACTACTTCTTGACTGAATGCTAACTTAAAGGGTGTTTTTCCTATCAAATTATTGCATGTAGTTCTATAAGCCCAGCGTACTGCAGGGATCCTTAAATCCCATTCATCTCTTCCTACATTGCACACCTTAGTTAGTGCATTTTCTAGTATCTTGTTGAAGGCCTCCACCATTCCATATGATTGTGGGTGATTTGGCGTGTTCTTTCGATGTTCTATCTGAAACTCTTTTGTTAGTGTTGTAATTTTATTGTTCAAAAGGTGAGTCCCCTGGTCACTCATAAGAACTTTAGGACACCCAAACGTGGTCAATATGTTCTCGAACAAGAATCACACAACTCTTTTTTCACTGCAATATGTAACAAATTATACTTCTTCCCATCTGGTCAAGTAGTCTATCGTGGTTATTATGTATCTGTCTCTTATTCTTCTCGTTGGTGGGTTAATAGGTCTGAC